>SHCU01000330.1:73337-83811 GCA_004307685.1 Ceratina australensis
CGGGCTCCGCGCCATCAATCACGTTCTACGTTCTCACGATGACAGAGAACACGTAGAACCGAGCGGCAATCAATAAAATAAAAAAAAGGAAGGAACGATCATTCCGCAATTGAATTTTTTTCAATCAATTCACTTTCCGCCGAGGTTTTCAATCGGCGGGGACATACTTATATCCCGGTATCAATCATTCCCCGGCGGTGGATTTCCGCGCGGGCTGGCCCCGAAACGAGAGTAGCAAAAACACACAACGAAACCGTGGTATAATGGACCGAGATCACCGGCAATAATTCAATCCCGCTCGTGACCTCCCCGACCTCGCCCCTCGGCATCGGCTCGCAAAATTCTAAACCAGCTCGCCGGCTCGGCGGTCGCGCGGCGTATCGTTTACGCGTAGCAGGTGCGCCAAATGGAAATCTATCGGCAGTGGCGCAGCGTAGCTGGTCCTACTTGTTCTCTACCTGGTTCGGTAACAGGGCAGGGTGCATCGGGTTTCCCCTATTGACGTTCACCTCGCCGCGCCGCACGGAATCGTATACACTCGCCCGGCGAAGAACGCCTCGCGGTTTCGGATAATGCAGCCGAGCGAGCCGTGGAGAGACGACGCGGCGCAGCCCTAAGCTCGTTACAGTTACACGGCCAGCGCTAAAGGCGGCCGGGAGTGGAGGATGCGGACTTGTCAACACTCAACGGACCGAATTCGCTAACGTGCTGAACCTAGTCGGACGCCTCGAGCACAAGCCACAATCTAATCATGGCTCGCCGCACTCGCATCCCACCCACATTTTACACGGGTACACCCTGCGACCGGCTTATTCCTCCCGCGTTTTATTTCCCCCGATAGCTTTAAGTACCCGCTCTTACAGCTTCGAATGGATCGTCCTGATCTCAATGTGACATACCTCAGAAGATAATAAATAATATAGAACTAGTCTTCTCTCCGATATCGTTTACCTCGACTACTTAAGAGATGAATACCATGCCGTATTACTTCCACGAAGCAAGTAAATATTTAAAATAATATTATAAATGCATACGTTGCATTTTTATAGATGAACTAATATCGTCTTTAATTTCCCCTATAATTTTCTCCCCGAAGTTTCTAATACTTTTTATTCACGCGAATATTTTAATTTGCACATTCATTTTCAATTGTACTTCGCAATGAAACGTCGAGTTGATAAATGAACGATCGAAAATACTAGAAGATAATTAATGAAATCGGTCGAGGCGAGGATTCCTATCGAGCGGCTTACTTTTCAGGGGGAGAGAGCGAGCGGGAAGCAGGAGTGATGCACCCTGGGCGTGCACGGCCGGCAAACGCGCGTCATCTACAGATGATCATCTGGCCGAGCGGAGCGGAGGAGTATGTATCTAGGCGGCGATCAACCCACCACTATAGCTAGTAGATGAAGGCGGAGTCTGCCCCCGTAGTAACATGGCATTAGGTAAGCTTTTCGTTTTATTGATTTTTCGAAAAAGCGCGTGCGCGGCCGGAGCTCTGTGCCGAGCGAACTATCGCCTACTACGAGAGTCCGTGAGTTGCACCGGTGGTGCGGCGCTCTCTCGTGAAAACCGCTCTCTCCACGCTCCCCTCTTTCCTACTCAAAGAGTCCTATCCGGTTGCGCAGCGCTCACCCCTTCGTCAACCCCTTCCACGCGGACTTCTCCTCGTTTTCGACGTCCCCGTCGCGCGGCTCCACGGTTTTTGAATCTCGCGTCGAAAAACTCCCGGCGTCTTAATGTGTACACAGAAGCAACAGTTCCTTCGGGGCTCGTCCCCGCGGAATCACCGACCGGACAAATCCGATTTTTATGGAAAGCTAATAGAATCAAGGGGAACGTAGTCGAAATAATTGTTCGGCCGAACGAAAGGGATGCGAAATGAAATTTCCGTAATGCGCGCATGAGAATAATTTGGTTCGAGCAATATTGTACGACGGAAATCGGGCCGGTAACATGTCTTCGAGCGAAGAATGTCCAACGTGCGGCGAGGGCAAAGGGATGATATGAAACGGTGGTTGAATCGTGCTCACCGGCGACCCAAGTAAATACTAAATTAGCGTGGTACGCGTTACGAGGAAAGAGACGGTGAACTGGGAACGGTATTGGATGGTGGCGGACGAAGATCTGTCCGCCGGTTGAAGCAGCGAAAATGAAGGCTTAGCCGGCGGCAACAAACATTCATTATTACTCGACGCGAACCCTGTTCCGTTCCGTTCCGTACTCCTCCTGCACCTCCTCCTCTTCCTCCTCTTTCGTTCGCCCCCGTCATCCCACCCGGTCATTCTCTCGGCGCGGTTGTCTCTGTCCCACAGATTTCGTCATCGCGTATCGCTGGTTGCCCGGCGAGTCCGGCGTGCTGCCATTGGTCGGCGTGTTTTCCGAAATCATTGCCTCTCCTAGCGCGCGAACCCGCAGACACAGCCGAGTGCACGCATAAGCTCGCGCGTACGTGTGATCCACCTACGATGAGTATGCATAAGGCGTTGTTCCACAGACACGGTACCAACGCGCGTCGTTCGGCTACCCCCGCCTGCCACACTGACGCGTCCTCCTCGCCCACGCATACACGCGTCCCGTCATCAATCATCGAATGCCACCGGCAGCGCTGACATTTTCCGCAAAAAGCACACGCGCGCACGCAGCCACCGAACGCACACCGTGTCCGCGTTTCTCTCTTCTCGTGTGTCGCCGACGGAGAAGGGCCTCCTCTCCTACACGAAGGATCTCCAGCATCATTCTCTCTCTCTCTCTCTCTCTCTCGCTCCCTCTGCCAATTTCCTTTCATCGTCGTCCGGAGGATCGTTGCGTGAGTCAACGAACGTTGCTAGCCAGCACGAGCACGAGATAGAACGAGAGATCACCAGTGATCAACGCAGTTTCGCGCACCTCTCTCGAACGTCTTAAAGATAACGCGTACGACGACCGGGTTAGGAATTTTTGTCCGCGATATTTTTTCGGTAACGGCGAATCGACACGGGAACGCTGGTTACCGCGGCGCGTAAAAACGCAGAACTGAATCCGCGGCTTGGCCACGGGCATAGAGGGGTACGCCGTGGCAACGTATGATTGGCAACAATCGGCACTCTGATCGAACGTTTGTTTCAGAACACATATGCATTCGTCTCTCTCTCTCTTCGCCGTCCGCGCCTGTTCGCCTTCTCTCTTTTTCCCTGCCCGTAGAACCCGTCTCTCTTACTCCCTGCACTCGTCCTCGCTTTTACCCGGCTCTCTCTCTCTCTCTCTCTCGTCCGTATCCCTCTTTCCTGCGTATCTATCCTCCGTGCTCTTTCGCGTTTCTCTTTTCCGAAAACAGTCACCCTCCCGCTCCTCTTTCATCCGCGTTCGGTCACGTTCCTCGTCGAACCTGCGCTACGTGCATCCCCTCGTTCCATCTCTGTCGTTCGTTCCTCTTTCCCCGGCTGCTTCTTTTTTCCTCGCTCCGCTTGCCCGGTCCATCGCGCCGTTCATCTCTCTCTCTCTCTCCCCGGTGAATTCTCTTTCGCCAATGTTTATACGTACGTACAGCGCGACAGGTTGGTATGCAGGGGCGTACATCATGCGAGAAGCTTGTGTAGGAGTGCACGTGCACTCGCGCACAGGCTTAAAATTGGCTGCTACACGTATCTACATAGGGCAGGTAGCGCGCGTCCTTCTCTGGCTTTCCCTCCCGTGGGGGTGCATACTAGGTAACATCGCGCGTACGAGGGTGTGCGACTGGTTCCGCTACGCGTGTCCGAGGGAAATGCGAAAAAATGGGCGGATGTATCGCCGGGAGCTGTCAGTGTGCCGGGACACCCACGTGTGCCACCCTGTGTGCCGGGCACCCATGTATCAACCGCGCGCACGCGTGTGTCGCGCGTAGGTACTGGGTCAGTGGAGGATCCTCTCCCTCCCAATAATTTTCTTCGTGCTTTCTTTTCGTATCGGTCACCGTTTAAAATATGCCCCGATCGATTTTTATTCGACGCGACCGAGCGCCCGCTGTTTGACATCGCCGCGTCGCGCTAATCGCCGCCGGTTTACATTTTCAAGGGGCTTTAACACCAAAGGGAATGCCTCCTGTTACTGTTAGGTCGTTTACTATTTATATTTGATTTAACTACGGCCTTTTTTTTTATTCAAACGCGCATGGAGAAGCGATTAGTGGCTAATTAATTAGAATTAATTACTGTTGAAAATATTGATGGGTATTTCCAGCTTCCAGCGAAATGAATATATTAAGCTACTAGTAATATTATGAGAGACGTTTCTTATTAGGTTGGTTTAAGAATACTCGTTCTATTTATTTTTTAAGTTAAAATGTGACCAGATAATTAAAATCTAATTAAATCGTATTAAATAGATTTATTAATTAATTCCTACTTTACATAAATTCACGCTGCATATAATATTTATGTTCATACATTTTCACATTTCTGTCCCTTGAACACTGCATCTCCCCGAGTTAAACCAACTACAATATCTCTTTGTCATCTCCTAATTTTTTTGGAAAAATCATCCCCTTAAGCCTTGAACGCGTCGACGGTAGCGACTCTTACGAAACCGTCGGGAATCTAGTGGCAGCCACCCCTACGGAGTTTCGGTAAGCCAGTTCTCTGCCCTTCACCGGGGACAGTCGGTAAGGACGTCTTCGGTCCAGGGGATGAAAATTGGGTGGCTGCGGTGATCGGGAGGGACGGGATTTATCGCGGCCGCCGATTCATTGGATTTTAAACGTTTAATTGCTTGGCTCGTGCATGCATAGCTGCTCGCGGTCAGTTTTCCTCGAAGCGGCGGTGGCGGCGGCCGATGTAACGCCGCAAAAATATTGGGTGTCGGCGGCGAACAAGGACGGATAAAATACCGATTAGATCTTTTTCCGTGAGCCGGGCCCGGATCCTATTAAAGGGTTCGCGTCGAGACAAACCGCACGTCGATTATGAAATCGCTCAACATCGCGTTCCATCGTCGGTTGAATTTTCCAGGATCCACGCCGACGGGTTATCCTATTTTTTCGGGTTTTTTTTCTATGAGGTTACCGGAAACCGTAGAGTCAGCCGCGGGCGAGCCATCATCATCAAATTTCGCTTCTCCCGCATTTTATGATTATGCGCCGCGGCCTGTGCATTAGCATCGTTCATGATCGCTGAAATAGCGATTCGCCCAGACACGGCCTGTTCCGATCACGCCATCGACGCAGTCTGATTTTCCTGGTCGACGAATCTGCGGAAAGCTGAGCGAGAGGGAGAGAGAAAAAAAAGGAAAGAAACGAGCGTGGAAATACAGGAAGGAAGCGCATCGACTGGAGGAAATAGAGGTCCTCGCCTTATTGCCTCGGCAAATCGTACGATCGTCGCTCTTTTTCTTCCTCCTCCATCTGCTTTTTTCACCTCTCCCCCTTTTTTCTTCTTTACATTTTCGCGCTTCCTTTTTTTTTCACCCGCCCTTTCGATCGCTGTTCCGCCGATGGACAGTGCAAATTTTGTCGACTCTCTCGACTGTCACGCGTTGTCGCTTTCATTGTTCAACGGTGAACGTTGCATCGATAGCCGCGACAAAAAGCAAAACGAGTGTGACAAGACGCGAATGCCGATGTTTGTAACTGTAATCGCGCGTGACTCGGGTCCGGTTGGGGATTTGAAAGGGAAATTAGAACACGTGATTTCATACAAATTAGTACACAAGTCGATGCAACCAGGGAATTTCGATAAATAAACTCGTAAGCAATTCAATATTTATCGGTTATCTGATTATTATCACGAAATCGATTTTTTAACCAAATCTCTTAAATTCGTTCACTCGGAATCTGAACCGATTTATCAGAATTTCTTATGTCATTTCAACTTTTAACGAGAAAGGACTGGTACGTTCTGAGTTCGGGGTACAGCGGCATGGCTTGGATCCAATGAGCACTTCTGTGGAAAATGGGCACTCAGCCATTTCGCTGCATGCCTCATAAAGCCAACACGGAAAATCATCTCTTAGGAAGAAACGACGCGTGGGTAAAAGGTAAAATGTTACGACGTGAAATCGTCTCCCCTTATACGAGGACCGGCCAAATCGTTCTCTTGCCGATGTAGGAATCTCGCGGGGTCTTTCTCGCTTCTCATTGGACGTTCCTAGAAAGCCCCTTTCCGGTTTCACGTAATCCTCGCTTCAGAGCCAAGCAACTTCTTTCTAGTATCACGATTTTAATAATGAATAGGGACAGTTAGGATTTTCTGTTTGAAGAATTTAATCGCGTTCAGTGAATACCGGAGCGAATGGTTAGAAACGGGTTCGTTAGTTTTAATATTGAGATCTCCGTTCAACTCCGTTAAATTAAAATGTTCTATGTATCTCGATGGATCAATAATTATAGTGATCCGGTAGTACAGATTATTATATACAAGTGTTAGAAATGATTTGCCGCAATTAGAAGAACCGGTTCGTAAAGGAGGGCGACCTTCGTGCTCGGCATAATCCAATTTACCTGATCGACGAGGTATCAGTTATTTGCACGGTCTCGCGCGCCGCATGATCCCGTCGCTAATCGATTTCCTCGATGTAGTCGCGTGCGACACAGGATTGCACTTTTTAGATCGGGTGTCGCGTGGTAGCCACGAACGTTATTTTTTTCCTCGTTTTTTTTTCCAGTTTCCCCTCTCTCGTCCCTCATCCGTCAGAGCAAACAGAGTCGGAGTCACGGAACGATGGAGGGAAGGAGATCGGTTGGAAAAAAAAAAAAAAAAAAAAATACGTCGATGCCCCGGTGATGGACGCGCGTTCGCGTGGCCACTTTCTGAAATTATTCAAAAATCGCGTTGTTTTCAGTTAACAATGCTCGAATGGAGTAAGCTTGGGATCCGGGAGTCGTCATTGGTTCCCGATATTTCAACAACGGGCCACGAGCATTGGAAGGACACAATCCTCGCGCCTGATTAAACACCAACGCTAATTCGGCAAACTCATACATCCTGAAGCGAGCGCACGGTAAACTGACATCGTGTAAACAGGACACCCGTTGAATCCTACGAAAATATTGATTGGCGGTGCGGAGTTCCGCGGATATGCCTACGACTCCTTTGTACGTGTGACAAATACACCGGCCGGTCCCGCCTATTTAGGATCGTTTCCTAGATTAATCGAAAATGCGCGCGGAGGACGAGCGGGTCCCCGGCCGTCCGTAGATAGATATGTATACACGGTTTGATCCAGCGGCGGGGTCGCATTGGGATTTAAGCGCGAGCGAAATGAAAATTTAGCCCGCGATCGATCTTTATGGGTGAAAAGCGTAAATCGCGGGCAGCGCTTTAATCAACTGATGTGCGGGCAAAATCGAAATTTAAGATTAAATCAATGAGCTGGGACGGCACGCGTAAAAAGCTCTCGGCAGCAGCAGCAGCAGCAGCAGCGGCACGCGCGCGCCTCTTCTGTCGCGGATTCCTTTCGCGCGGACGCGTCCTATCAATCCGAAATACGAGCGTCGATGCCGGCTGATTTTCATTCAAAGCGCACCGGATTTTCGAATCAGTCGGCGTTGATGAAAGCCGGGGATCCGTCGGAATAAAGTAATCCTGCCGCCGTTTATGTCGGCTACTTTTCAAGATCGAAATACAAGCTTGAAACTGTAAACGCTCGCGATTTGCTTTTGATCAGTGAACTCCGCCCGTAAAACGTCTTAACACGTCGACGGCCGAAGTCACGTGTACGTGAGTTCACGAGCCAAATTGATATCGAAGAAAGTTAAGATAGGAAGTGATACAGACGTTGAGGAGATGAAAAAACTTCTCGCTTTAATAATTCCGATGGGATTAGTAGAAAAAAGTCAGGAAAAGAATCTGCATACCAATTTTCGGAAGAGTCATGCCGAGAAATAAATTTCGCCAAATTTGGAGACACTTTCAAGGATAACGAAAATTGTCAAGACCGATTAGACAAGATTAAACTCATCGCAGACCGTATTCAACATAAATTTGGTGTCATCTATAAACCATCAAAAGAATTATCATTAGATGAAGCCTGCCAATTTGTCACAGAGCTGACAAAATGAGCCGGGGGCAAGATCAACTCTTCTTCCGAAGCTTGCGGCTGTCAAAGTGTTAAAATCGCGAGATCACTTTACCGTAACGTTGTCGATTACAATCGTTACTCAACTTGATATAAACGTCATTCGGTTTACAATTGTCTGATGTATGGTTCATCCTGCGGTTTACAACATCCGACTACTCGGCCGCTATCCCTATCCGTTGACAAAGCGGAACTTACACGTTCCATCTTCTGTCCACCTATGCACAGGAATTTCGGTTCTCCATCTCTGTCGTCCACGCAAACTGGCTTTACTCCCTGTCTCTCTCTTTCTCTCGTGCGTGCAGCTAAACGTTCTGGTATTTCTAGAATTTTGATAACTATGGGAAGATCGGGCCGATATTTTGATATGTAAAAGATGCTGGTTGAAAATTGAAAAAAGAAAAAACGGGAGAATAATATTGGACCTAATCACAAATTCTATTTAACCCTTTGCACTCCGCTGTCCCCTCTCATGGGACATTAAAGTTTATTATTATAATAACATAATATAAAAAATCTAATATATAAAGATTATTATTATTGACGGGGAATTAAATTATTTCAGCGCAATTTTTTGGTGCATGCACGTTTCCCTGCAATTTCCTGTTGAACGTCCAGAATCTTCTGGAGTGCAAAGGGTTGACAAATGTTTAACACTAAACCTACCAAGAAATTTTGCATATAAATATATCATAATGATATTTCTTGCATTTGAATGCTATTTAGTGTTACCATTAATATTTTAATTTGATATCAGATTAAGCAATAGTAACAATTTTAAACATGTGACAAAACCATTTTCGTTTTACTCTTATCGAAGAATTTATGAAGGATCATTTTGACCATGGTACGTTTAGCGTTAACCAATTTCTAATATAACATGTTACGTTACGCGGTAGGAATTGTGGAATTTCGTTGGTTGAATTTTTTCAGCGACTTATTTTACGAGGTATAGCGTGATCTAATTGAATTTATCGAGAGGAGTCGACCTATTTGGCCAGCAGGCTGTAAACACAGCCGGGCAAGGCCCGTGTATAAGAATCGGCTGTGACCAGCCGGTCGCTTTGACGTCCTCGCGAGGTCGTCGCGGCAAAGTGAAACTTGCTCGTTCGTCTCTTTTTCCCGCTGGTCAGCGCGCGGGCCCCGGGTTTGCATACATGTTTGAGCAAAACTGCAAACTGTCGGGACACTCCGCGAGCGGCCGATGGGTAGGCGGAGGACGCGGCGCGGGGAGCCGGGGACCACGTCGAGTTGGACGTTCTTCAGCTTTGACTTTTGCATGGGAATGTTTTTCATTTCCATGTAGCGCGGAAGAACGTCCGGCCAGGAGGTATACAGCATGCGGGAGCGCATACGAAAAAGTATCCGCGCATCCCGCGAACAGTCGTAACGGTTGCGTTATGTAAAACAGCAGCCCCCGTATGTACGAGCGGTCCCTCGTACCAAGCCGATGTGCTTCCCAAATGAAAAATTGCAATTCCCTATTCATTATGAACCGACCGAATGCGCGTATTCACTCGCAGGGAAAATAATCAACGAAAAAAAGAGAGAGGTACGGTGTTCGGAAAAATCCGGGTGCAGGGGTGAGGGAATAACGGGAAGGAGAAGCTAGAAGGGTTGACGTATGGGTTACAGCCGGATCGAAAGTGTATCGATACGCCCCACGTACTCCGTGACCTACAAGTGGCGGGATCTCGATGTATCAATGGACAAAACGGACCGCTTGGTATCGCTCGCCCCTCGATCGCTTATCCTCCTTCAACCTCTGTCTCTCCCTCTCTCCCTACTCGTACGGTGTGCGCGCATGGATCCAACGAACCGGCCAAGCGGGAGTTGTGCCATGGGGAAAAAATTCCATCGCAACACGCCGAAATATCCAACGAATTCTGTCCTCCGCAGAATTCGAAGGGGAGAAACGCCATTTTTTCTTCCGTCACGTCGAAGCCTAAGCGAGGGTGGTATCCAAGGGTTGGGTGGAAGGAGAGCACGTTAAACCAGAGAGGTGGCCGAAGGGGCGCGCAGGAAGAGAGGGCGAGGGAAACGGAAGAGAACGGACAGGGAAGAAGATGGGAAAGGGGCGACGCCGCGCTGTATATCGTGGGAAAAGGAGGCTCGAGGGAGAGAGGCTGGAAAGCGAGGGCGAGCAGAATGGGGAAGGGTAGGAGGCATATTAAAGAGGAACATGGGGGAGACGCGAAAGGTGAGTTCGGGGAACGGCGGGAAACTATTCGCAGGGAGAACGGGAAATTAGAAATATTGTAGAATAATGTATAGAGCGGAGAAGAAATACAGACGTGTAAACCGATAAATGGAAATAAGGAAAGGTAAGAGTAAACCGGACGGGGGGGAGACAAACAAGAAAGGGAGGGTGAAAAACAGAGGAAGATCAAAAGGTGATTACCCAAAAAAGCGAATCGTAGGAGGAGAACATGACAGCGGGGCC
>SHCU01000330.1:111036-124588 GCA_004307685.1 Ceratina australensis
TTTGGAAGAGATTTTTCAGATTTTTGAATACCGTTCTAAGCCCTGGCTAGGTGATGACGCGTGCGTGCACGACCGCGTGCATTAATCAAACCGGTAGAAAAATTGGAAGTGGGAACTATTGACAGCCGGCGAGGTATAAAAAATAAACGAAATTCAATGTCCAGGCCAGTGGCAGGTAGTTAATAAGCAAAAATCTGTCAAACGTTGCGAGGGTGCACTTAAATGTATCCCTCCATCTTTCATCCGAACAATTAACGATTTTCTTGACGGTGTTGTATTCTTATTTTATATACCGAAGACTTGTTTCCGTTAAGACAATTGTCGCTAGAACTGAGAGTATAAAAAACTGGCAGTTATGCTACAGTAAATTATTACGTAATAATGAAACAGATTACCTCACAAATGACGGAAACTTATTTAATTATTTATTAGTGCTTTGAGTAGTACGAATAGCTTATTCTCAATTGTGCAGATATTCATTCAATGATGTAATAATGTTCAGTATTACAGAATATTGAATTATTGTCTTGTAACAAAATTTTGATATGATTTCGATAAATTTTTGATAATTAAAAACAGATTTAGGATCAGCTATAAATTTGATTAAACTATTGTGTTGCTTTCTATAGATACTGATTGGAAGTTGTATGTTCGGTCCTGTAACGAGTCGATCATCCCTCTAATAAATTAGTTAATTTTCTAAAATACGATTTGCATTTTCTTTCTGAACAAATTGAAAAATTATGTTAAGAACGTGAAACAGTCTTGCGAGACGCAATTTGGGAGATACGCAGGGAAACGCCGACGTGATTTCTGGAAGCGTGGTCGAAAATATTTTCGGAATATCCGATATTAATTTGAAATAATAATCATTCCGGTTGACGTATTAATAGAACAGTGGCATTCGTTGAAACGTGATAAATCTGACTATACTTTCGAAATTTCGCGGATCTAATTTTTCTGGTGAACAAATCGGGATTGAAGGCAAATGAGCTATGGGGGAACAAAGAATTCGCGATCCATTAGAAGGTTAATACAAAGCTTATGAAACAGCGTGGAACGCGTAACGAGCAGAGAAATGTAAAAAATGTTCCAGAAACGAGCGCGCCGTTTTGTTAGATTTTTAGCTGAATTACAATGATTAGGAGCGAGCCTAGCTTTCCATCAGGCCGATGTAACTTAATTTCCCTCCGAGCGTAAAACGTTCAAGTCCCTCACGAGAAATTATGCTTGCCCGATGAAATGGAGATTAAGAAACAAGTTTCACGAACAAGATAATGGTCCGAAGTTTATTAACAATTAACGAATGCGTCGAAAATTATCTATAACTCCTTCAGCCCGATGTACGTCCGTTTCTTAATTTCAATTTCTATCGACGTGTTTCATCGATAATACGTAGCTGCGTTTTTTGTCCGCCCGATATCTATTTTTACTATTATTCGTGGTTAAATCCAACAGAGGTACTCGATCCCTCTAACGTTGTTTGCACAGCATCCGGAGAATAATCGTGACTGTCACAATATTTACGTCGCCCGTTCACTTTCTTTTCCTTCCGTGTTTTATGTTCGATTAACCCAATTCGCGGATACACGATTCAATTTATTCGGAACGATTTTTCGGGTCACGGTTAACGTTCGAATACAGCTTTTACTTTCCACGGAATGAACGGGTAATTATCCATCGATTTCATCTCGAAAAATGTTAATAATTCCCGACGAGTCTCGCGGCTCATTAAAATTTATTTGTTTAACGAATCACATTATCGGCGGCCCGATAATAATACCAGGTGAATTACAACCGGCGACGGAATTCCGGCGCAGCCGTGGCTCTCTCGTTTGCATTCGCTTAAAAATTGATCGGCGGCAAACGAAAATGTTCATCGTATTTAATATTACGCTCACGGCACGTCCACTTTGTTCCAATCTGATCAATCGATCCGATTTTGTTGTTCGATATCCGCAAGGGGCTTGAATGAATACGTACGCGCAGACGAAAATGTCGGACGCGCGGGTCGAGACTCCATTTTTACGTTCCACGGCGTCCGACGGAACGCGGCGGTGGCCATGCCAACTTTCGCGAGATATCTCCCACTTTCACACACCTTTCCTTACGTTCCAACGAATTATTTTTTTTTTTACACAAATGCGTCGCACTGTTTGTTCGCTCACAGAAATTTGTTTCACTGCTTTTTCAATGCACCGTTTCGAAAAACTATCGAATCTTCACTGACACATTCTTATCCAGCATTTTAAGTAAATATAAAAATTTAACACAGTTTTTAAAGATCACTGTAAATATTCTCGATACAATTTTTCTTTGAACTCGAAAGCACTGCTGTTTCCAGGTACAAACATCCTTTTTCCAATTTCTACTATATTTTTTATACTTGATTTTCTATTAATTTTTCTTATTCGGTTTAAATTATCGAGTAGAAGTTTCAATCGATTTCTGAATGAGTTTCCATGGTGATGATTAAACTCGTCGCGAAGCTGGCGTGGCCATAAAAATCCGGAGACATCAACCGACGGCAAACGCAAGCCCGGTGCTCGTTGCTCTGTTACGTCAAGATTTTCAATATCGTTTGAAATTTTCAAACAACGTCCATCGAAATAGCTTCTGGGAACTTCATTCTGTAACCGACGGCCGATTTGTGACTAATAAAAAGAATTTCTAATGTGAAATATCAAGTGAGATTATTTGATCCTCACGAGCATCAAAGAACTTAAGAGAACAAATTGGTTCTATCGTTTTTTTATCAATTTTATACCCTTTTGCTTTATTACTAAGATGCGAAGAACACGAACAGTTTGAACGAAGATTGGTTTAGATAGAAATAAGTTATTCTAAATCGTTTATGATTTTACAATATTTACAAAGCGTACTACGCTTAAATAACACTAATCTACTTTTTGGTATATTCTCGGAATGAAATTTTGCGTAGAAATACTTCTTACTATCAGAATTAAAAGGATAGTATAAATACAGTAGTATCGAGATGCTATGCACATGATAGAATAATAATAACATAGTATTTGAAATTTGCCTAACACTAAAATAAATATACGTTTTACGATTTTTCGATACGGAATATCATAATCAGAATGTACACGATTACTTTTCCGCCTTAAAAATTAACGAAATGCCCACTTTTTGAAGGAGGAATACATCTGGAATCTAAATTAGAATATAAATTAAAATAAAACTACCGTGATATGCTATACTAATTTTAAGACTAAAATAAACGATACCCTCTAATTTTTGTACATATCCAAATAAGTTTTATATACAAACATAAATGCCATTATAAATTTGTTTCAATTTTTAAATGAATGCCCATGAGAGTTTACAGATAAATTAGAATACTTTTAAATCTTAAACATACCGTACAAGCTGAACGCCTATAAACACGTTACTTCATTTTATATTACCCAATTTTACTAAACGTTCCGAAATTATAATACAATTATAGAAATACAAAAAGATATTGACACAGCGATTAAGAGGAAGAAGAAAATTGTTGTATAGCATACAAGATTAGAAGTTCAAAGGAGAATGCGTACGAAAAGTCTTTTGAAAATGTTTAAAGCAGCGAAAGTGAGCCAACTAATTTAGCGTTTGACCAGAATAAAATGCTCGTGATAATCATGATAATCTCGATGTACTCCCTTGGAATCGCGAGAAATAAACCGAGCGTTCGATTGAATTTACTTTTTTATCCCTTTTAGCCAACCGGTGAGCCGGGTAAAATCAAGGAGCGAAGAAGGCAAACGTGGAAGAAAAAGAGAGCTGCGAGACCCGAGCGAACGCCGGTGCCGGGGCGATTTCTTCCCGGGCGGTGATTCGATATCAGAAATCGAGAGTGATCGGCAGAGAGAGAGAGAGAGAGAGAGTTTCGGTTTCAGCTTTCAACGCGCGTTCAACGAACACACCGGCGCGAAAGAAAACAAAAGTGACCGGGATTCCGCGGCCTGTTTTCCGCATTTTCGTCCCAATTGACCGGAATTAATCGGCCGCTGTTTTACATGCAATTTGAATTATCCGTAATAACAGCCGGCCGATCGTTTTCATTGTGGCTGTCAACGAAATCGTGTCGCCGTTTTATAATCGCGTTGCTCGACAAATTTCCGCCTGTTTTGTGGATTTCGCACAATATTAACTGAGGTTCGATCACCGTTCGGTATTCACCCCCCCTACGGTTAAAAGGATTGCGCGGACGTATAATTTTTGTTTCGAGCAATCATCGGATCGTTCCCTCGTTTCACTGTTACCTGTAATATCGGCGATTACAATTTTGAGTCGGTATCGATTAATCAGTTACCACTATATACCTCATTATTTTTGTATTCTGTTTTCGGAACGGGATCAATCTGAATTTCGGGATACTTTTAGAAATTATATCACGTAATTTGCCCCAAGTAATTAATGATTACAACCTAATGCGTGATGGATCATTAAATATGATTAAACATCGATTCCCGAAGTTTATTAACCTTTCCGTCAGAAATGAAATTTCGGAATATTTTCGAACAATGTCGTGAAACATTTCGCGGCGAGTAAAACGGGAACTGGGAGCCGAACAGAAAATCTTCGTTTTTAAAGGACATTATATTTAAGCGTAACGCACCGTGCGTGCATCAGTAGTTCTTTAGTTTTAGAGCTAACAAAAGAATCACGAATGTCATATATTATGAGCATCGAATTAGCGAATAATTTCGATCGGAAAATGGGCCGTATTTTGTGGAAAATTGTTCTTTATACTTTTTTCGCAGCTACGAGGGAAATCGTCTGTGTCATTTTCCAGCGGAGAAAATCGTTCGGTATCGTCGAGTATCGAGCGGGTCCTCTAATTACGTTCTGTATATGGGAAACTTCGTTTTCGTTAAAATTCTATCCGGCAGTCTTTCTGCGTTTAATTACGCTCCGAGAAATAATTTTGCAAATCGTTCGGTCTAAATTCTCCTTCTCTTTATTCCCGCCGATTCTTCCTGCCTCCTCTGGTCGTCGCTGGGCCGGCTGAAAGCCATTATGAGGCGAAACAGGAAAACTCAATTATGGAATAGGCTTCGATCCATAAACATTCGACGCGCACCGAACGATTCTTCATTAACGGATCTTTCAATTTTTTTCGTCTGTTCAAACCGGTGCGAAGGTATTTAAGAAGCAAATTTTCATGGCACGAAGATTTCGAATAAAAATTCTTTTTACCGTCCCTACCCTCCCTCCCTACCCAGCTGGTCAGTTTTGTGGATACTGTGGTGCCCGCACCGCAAATGCTCAGCGTCGAAACGGACTTCATGGCGATTTCATTGGCCGATAACCGCGACTCGTTCAATCCCCGACCGCACAGGGCTGATTCGATAAGGTATCGAAACGTAATATCGGACGCTTCTTTCGGCTATTTTCAAAGGTGTTCTCGTTTATGATTGGTTAATCGCAGAAATACTACGCGCCCCGGGCCACCCCGGGATTTTATTGTACACCGATTCCTAAACTCTCTTATCTGAATTAACACTTTTACGACTCGAAATACGACTTCGTCGTCTACCTGGAAATTAATGATAGAACCGATGACTGTTAACGTTGCGCGGTGTTTGAACTTTTAAAAATCGTTTTCATCCTTTTGCTATAATGCAGAGAATGATAGCTGGGAGCTCTTTTTCGAACGGTACAAAAATATTTTTATTAAAAGTCATTAACAGCGAATATGAACTTTTAATATCATACGATCGCGTCTCAGCGGGCTTAACAATTGTTCCAGACGTGCACGCGCGCGTGAATGTTTCACAAAGGATTTTACATTTCCTGCAGCTGATTGTTTCTGCGTTCGAATTCCATCCGATATATCGATTCGGCTCTTGTCCCGGTTCGAGGTGTTTAATTTACTCCGATTTCCTCCGTTTTGTCGCTCGCAATTACGCGAGTCAGACGAATCGGTAACTGATCGACCCGATACGCCGAGAGTGTTTACGTATGAACGCGCTTATCAATAATTTCGGCATGTAAATTAGAAGACTAAGTCGCGCGTGTCGGCAGGTTAAAAAGCGTCACATAAACGCGATCGTGTAACGTGAATTTACTTCGCTTAACAACGGCCATCAACGCGGACGCACCGATGCTAGATATTTATTGAATAAAACAGCGCGCCGTTGCGTTTGTCCTATCCTGTACGCGTCCACGTCGGATCACCGACGGAATGAATTTTACACGCGGGGCGTGTAACACTGCCATATTTCTTTTGCCAATCGTTCGAACTCCTTTTCGTCGGGATGATATTTTAAGATCCTCGGCGAAATTGTTTATCACGATCGCGCCCCTGTTTTCTTATTTAATTAAATCAATCCATTTTTATACGATTCCCGGGAGTGTATAATTGATTTGCTGTTGGTCCGTACTTGAAAACTGTTGCCGAAACGAAATTGTCCGAATATTCGATTTCCCCATTTTCCGCTGGCGAATTGAAAGATAGTGCGGGAACGTAGCCGAGGAACGAAAATTAATAATTTCGAGTTACCGAAAGTTCCCGGCCATTACCGGCCGCGTGTTTTTCTTACGGCGAACGAGTTACGAAGGCAATTTTCAAACTCGAGAACGAATTTCGTAATTATCAAACTTGTTCGGTGTGCACGGCACCGCGCTAGCTACCAGTCGTATTGATCACCGTCAGCATCGAAACTTTTCCGCGCTTTAATATCGGGGGGGACAAATTTCTGGGGCCGGAGATACAAAATGGAACTCGGCTCCTAACGACGCGCGTTTCTAACGAAATTATACAGAAAATTCCCTTTTGGTATGAAGTGCAATAATTAGTCACTGAATTCCTTAATTTGGATATCGAGATTTCCGAATTTTGACACGAGTGAATAGTTGAACGATGGGCCATTTGTCTCACACTGTTATACCTGGAGACTAAGGGAATTGTTGCACGCCTTTTCTGCACTTTAATATCTGGGGCCGGAGATACAAAATAGAACTTGGTTTCTAACGACGTCCGTTTCTAACGAAATTATACAAAACTGTTATGCGCACCGAAGATATTACAAGTAGGACTCGGAATCGCGAACTGAATTTGGCAGGTCCGCCGCCGAGATCAGCGGACCTTCTGACCCGAACGGGAGATATCGTGGGCCTTAAGTTTCGTGGGACCGTAGGTCAGCTCTGCACGGGCAGCCAATGGGGATCCGCGCCGGGAACGGGTTCGAGGTGGCTCGTGGGGGACCAAGCTACCTGCACCTCGAGCCGATATTATTTATGCGTACCTCTATGAGAATTCGCTGGCTGGATCGAGCTGATTCGAGGAATAATAGGTGCTCGCCTCGTTGCAGGAGGAGGCCGGGGATACTGCATGAGGAGACGTGAATGGGTTCGAGGGATTGTTTAAGAATCGTACGGTGAGAAAATTACGGGATGAGCGAAAGGGGTTCGAGATTTCTGCAAACCAGCAACGTCTGGTTACAGGATACGAGGGACGAATTTTTTACAAGGATATTACGTGTAATATTTGTTTTTTAAACGTGAAAATACTGAGATTTAATTGTGTTTAATTCGTGGATTCATAATATTATGCTGAACGTATTAATTTCCTTGGTATCAAATTTACATAAAAGCGACAAAAGAAATTGTCGACGCGACAGTTTTCAACAGGAGATAAAACAACGGAGAGATTCATTTTTTCACGTGAAATTTACCGTTAAACGAGCCTGTTTATTCTTCTCTCTTACTTCGTTTTTGCCCCTACCTCTTATCGAGTTGGAAATGATATGGCATTCAATTTTCAAAGTCGATCCCGCCGTGTCAATCTGCGTAAAGCAATTTTTTCTCCTTTTTTTTTGGTCACTGCATTATTTGGCTTTCAATCCCATGCAGTATTATTCAGTTTGTCAACTCGATACACACCGCAAAAATGTTTAGCCATTTAACAGTGCGCGTGCGGCGCGCTTTCTGCAGGCACATCCGCGCGTTGCACGCGCGTCTATTTTGTAATATGAATATTGTGCAATATTAAATAACCCAAAAGGTTTTCCGATATGTCGGTCTTTGTATGCTTCTTTCGTTACACGAACTGTTCGCCCGAAATTTGTTTAAAATCCCCCGCCGATCATTTTGAAAACAGAGCCCAGCAACGGTACGTGTATGCACGTTCGCGGTTTGCCGGATTTCCCGACCGAAACATTGTGTACGTACAATATCATAATTAATAGCGACTTGACCGTTCTCGGCTACCCGTTCCAACATTTTACAGCAACATAAGGCTTTGACCGGTGTTTCCCGGCTACCCGTCATTTATTCCGATACCGACATTAATTTCGTAACGATTAATAATTGAGGGATTCATTTTAATTGATAATCTTGTCGTCTTTTGTTATCATTTAACAAGTTTATGAGCGATGATCATATACTCTGTCACATCGTATAACAAATTGTACACTCGTAATAAAAATCATGTTTATCGTTATTTATAAGATTACAATAAGCGAGATCTCGAGATTTTTGCAATAATTAACATCTCCCGTTAGCTATGAAATACAGAGATGTATAAAAAAGAAAAGCACTTTTGTTCGCTCGTTATCATTTAACAAGTTTAGGAGCGATGATCATGTACTCCGTCACATCGTATAACAAATTGTACACTCGTAATAAAAATCATATTTATCGTTATTTATAAGGTTACAATAAGCGAGACCTCGAGATTTTTGCATTAATTAACATCTGTAGGAAATGCAGAGATGTATAAAAAAAAGCAGAGCGAGAGGAAGGTCGGAGTTGTTCGAACGTCATCGAGACCCCCGTTGTCCGCGGGCATTTTTTCGTCGTGAAATGAGGAAAGGCATGCGGCGGCGATTTGTCTCACCTGCACCACGGCGGGTACACGCATTCGGAAGATATTACGTTTTATTAATATTTGCACTGCACGTCGGGCAAACATTCCGAAATCCATATGGGCCATGGCTGTGTGTATACCTTTCAGACGGGGTGACGTCCACTCGGTGTGGACAAACAGCGCGAGAGAGCCGCGCGATTCTTCTCCACCTACCCTGCGCGCCACCCCCCCGGGTTTTCCGCGACACTTTTCTCCGGGATGGACGCTGCGTGCAAAAATAGAAATAGAAACAGACAGGAAGGGAACGAGTCGGGAGAGGAGGAGGGCAGAAAGGCCTGCAAGCCCGGCGAGAGGGGCATTAAAAAGTACGGGAGAAATAGGGAAAAAAAAAGGAAACAGGAAGATCCCAGGGGAACGAGAGGCAGTCTTGCCGAGTCCTCCTTCGTTCCTTGCAATTTCGTTCCCGCCTCGCGTTTCGAAAAATACCTTGCCGCGCGCGCGTTCACCACTCTTCCTCTCGCGTTTTTCCCACGTCTCGTTTTCCCTCTCCGTTTCCGTCTGTTGGCAGGCAGGATGCGCCGCCACCCTTTCGCCTCGCGTCTCGCCTCTGCTTTTTTCTCGCGCTGTCTTCTCCCTTCGCCCGGGCGGGTGGCTCCTCTGTGCAACGTACGGGGTACGGTACGTGCGCCAACGAACGACCTTCCACGGTAATACGTGCGTGCAATTACTCATTTTTTGTTTTACCTCTTGCGCGGTGCCGCCGTTCCGCGGGACCGCGCACGTACGGAAATATTTAAGGTCCGTTTCGTGATGGACGAAACGCGCGCGAATCGGCTGCGAGCACTCACTGCACCCGCGGCGGATAGTGCCCTTTTCATTACCGGCCGCGGCCGCGGACTCTCACGAGAATATGGTAATTTCGAAAATCCGCGTGATTCCGCGCGGCAGGGATTGCAGGGAAATGAAGAGACGCGGCCATGCTAATGGACCGGCTGGAAAAAATTCTACCTTATCAATGATCATCTCGTATTGTCCGTACATATTAAGGAATCGCATTACTCAAAAATTACGACTCCTTACTTTTGACTACCGCAATCAATTACGTTTTTATCCATGTAAATAGAATATCAAATGAGTGAGCATTGCATAATGTCTTGTTTGTTCTGTTACTGGTTAGGTTTCTAACGACGCGTGTTTCGAACGAAATTATACAGAAAATTCTCTATTGGTATGAAGTGCAATAATTAGTCACTGAATTCGTTAATTGGATATCGAGATTTCCGAATTTTGACACGAGTGAATAGTTGAACGATGGACCATTTGTCTTACACTGTTGTACCTCGAGATTAAGGAGATTGTGGACGCCTTTTCTGTGTTTTAATATCGGGGGACAAATTTTTGCGACCGGAGATACAAAATGGAACTCGGTTTCTAACGACGCGCGTTTCTAACGAAATTATACAGAAAATTCCCTTTTTGTATGAAGTGCAATAATTAGTCACTGAATTCCTTAATTGGATATCGAGATTTCCGAATTTTGTAATTTCGAAAATCCGCGCGGCAGGGATTGCAGGGAAATGAAGAGATGCGGTCACGTCGTCGCGACCATGCTAATGGATCGGCTGGAAAAAATTCTATTCTATAATCTATTCTATATTTATTCTATTCTATATTCTATAATTCTATCATCTCGTATTGTCCGTACATATTAAGGAATCGCATTACGCAAAAATTACGACTCCTTACTTTTGACAAACACAATCAATTACGTTTTTATCTATGTAAATAGAATATTAAATGAGTGAATATTGCACAATGTCTTGTTTATTCTGATAACAAGCCTTGTTCACTGGCGCGTATTATTTTCAGTAATATGAATTCTGCGTGTATAAATATTTGCTGCTTGATAGTAAATAAAAATTATATCGAGGAGGTTGGAAAGGATTTATAAATCGTACCGATGACACTCCGTAAATACACATATGTGCCTCAGTAGTAGTGGTTTCCTCAAACCCGCGCTGATTTAATTTTCTTTGTGAATCTCCAAGAAACGTGAGACGGAAAGAATTTGAGGTAAACTATTTATTCGAGAGCGGTACACGCGAAAACAACTTTATTCTAAAGGAACGTATGTTAATCTCTTCCCAAGTAATTTAATTCTTTGGAAAACGCGGCTGTATGTCTTAAACGCTAAACTACAGGATTTCATCTAGCTAATTAAATCTCGGAAAAATATAATACGTTTAGTTTGCTCAACCATCTTCGCGTATAGTTTCTTCTCGTTTCACGCTCCGTTTCGGATAATACAATCTCTCCGTCTCTCTCTTAATTCAACGAACAGTAGAATTACATTAAGCGTAAAACGATTCAATTCTTACAATCGAGTCGCATCCTGCATGTCTGAATCATTTACATCACAAGGGTTCCGTCTTATTGCCGGGATGCCATCGATCAGACGGCGTCTGGCACTCCGACTGGTAATCCGAGAATCGGATCGACGACGTCGGTCTCGGCTCTTTATTAGACGCCTGTTTTGCAACGAGTCAAACAAGTTATTCAGCGGCGAGTAGTAACGCCGACTAGCGCGCGGTCGTAAATAGCGGCGGAGCGGCGTGTAACGACCGTATAAATTTCCCGCGGAATTGCCTGATCCCCGTTCGTTATGTGTGCCAACGTCGTCGCGAGTCGGGTGGAAGCGGGCGAAAGTCGTTGCAATCTCCGGCCGCGCGCGAGCGAGATATTAAATCCGTAGGGAACGCGTCGGAACGGGATGGAAGTTCGGAAAGTTGAAGAAAAATCGTGCCGGTGTTTACCGGCGGTGGGAAAACTTTTCAGACGGTGGCTTTTGAATGGTCGTCGATCGTTCGACGAACTCCGCAGCCCCGTTTCACGATGCTCGGGATTTACCGGACACACGCACGGACTCTCACTCACTCTCTATCTCTCTCTCTTCTTCGCTTTTTTATTCCCTCTTTCCGTTCTCGTTCGCCGTTTTATTTTTATCGGCGAATCCGTCGTGGATTTATCGAGCACCATTTCCCGCGACGCTTCCTACAACGAAAGTGTAACCGCGCAATAAAACTTTGTTTTTCTGCGGCGCGGCCGCGCGGATTCTCGCCTAAGTCCCGTGTTTTAAATTAAGACGGAGTAAATCGCGAAGGGGTAATTAGTCGACGGTTAATTGTCGCGCGTTAGTTATTGTTACAGCCGGCTCTCTCCAAGTTTACAAACGCTCCCGTATCCAAAAACAAATTGATCGGCTGAAACCGTTACGCTGTAAAAAAATATTTTTTCTTTTAAATTCCGCGATTGCTGTTTATAACTAATTTTATTTAATAACAGAGTCTTAACGCTAAACCTACCAACAGATTTTATACACAAGTATACTATATCGACATTTTGTACATTTGAATGCTATTTAATATTGACATTGATATTTTAGTTTCACAGCAAATTAAGTTATAGTTACACTTGTAACAATATGATAAAACCATTTGCGATTTATTTTTATTGACGAATTTAAGAAGGGTCATTTGACCGTGGTAGGTTTAGCGTTAACCCTTTGACTACGGCGCTCTCTCGGACGAATCCATCTATATGGACGGCGCGTTTTTCATGCCATTCTTAAAGAATAATAATGACAAAAAATTAAAAATATCAATTCTTTTTATTTATATTAGGTAACACTTTTAGAATATATTGATAGACTTGTGAAGGCGTATATATACGCCTTTACCAGTCAAAGGGTTAATAATCGAGTCGTCTTTACACTCACAATGATTGTACTGATTTCCGATCAGTACGCGTTTACCTGCTAACTTCTATAAGTTGGTTTTCGATAAATGAACTTTTCGTATTTTAATTCTTCTTACAATAATTTGTTTGTTGAAGCATTCTCGTGATTATGATTTTGATATGGATGTTAATTCGGCTTAACGATGGGAACTAAATTTATTTCTATACGGAGCTGATAAATACGCTCACCGAATATATACCACGGTACTCCGATAAAGTACTTGGAAGTTTCTGCGGCGTTGTTTCATAATCTGACAGGCTCCACAATCGGTTGAAGCTCTCCGTTTTCACCGAATATCGGATTGGCCGGAACGGGTTGCGCTTTTATCGCGCGGATTCCCCGCTTCATGCGAACGTCCGATCCGCGCAGAAGTTTATGCACGCTGACGTCTAATTACCGCGTCTCTCGAATCACGATACGCCGTGTACTAATTAGCAATTACCCGTCAAGTCGTATTTGAGCGGTGCTCGGCTGTTACACCGTGAATACGCCACGAGGGAGAGGCCGGAAACCGGGGTATGAGGGGAGGATGCTGCGCAGAGAAGCGCGTTCGGAGGTAAAAAAAAAGTTCATCGATTCTGTGTATTCGTCTCGTTAACCTGATTTAGGGAAACCATCCGTTTCGTTGGCTGCGCCAATTTGCCCTATTGTCCGGGGTTCAGAAATGTTTGTTGACTGTAACCGGCGTAAAACAATTTCATTCATCGGCTAAGCCGCATGTAAACGCCTCAACCGGCCCTAAAACCGTGCCTTTTAATAATCGTCCGCACCGGTTTTTAAACACTGTCATTTCGAAAAGTGCATGACTTCGGTGGTTTCCTGCACGCAATGGCAACACCGTGACTCCTCGTGTATCTTAACACTATTTCTACCGCGATTTTGTGCATACCCATTTCGACCAAAGGGGCACATTTTTAAATCCAGGATGACCTGGAGAA
>SHCU01000331.1:39104-69517 GCA_004307685.1 Ceratina australensis
TTAAGAAGAATGATATGCGAGTTGAACCATCGGTGCAAAATATATCTTACGATTTAACTCAGTTTTAAAAGATAGGCTTCTGAAGTTTAGTATTCGAGCATTATACCTCACATCGCGTCCTTCTAGTCTTCGAGAGAACGGCTTATATCACTGAAAGCGCTAGAGCTTCCTGCAACAGCAGGTGTTGTCTAGACGCGCTGGTGGGGATTTCAGGTTAGTAACTGGGTCAACGTGGGTGAGAGAGGTGAGAAGGACGGCAATTGCCACGTTGAAAAACTACGAGATCTCTGGAAATCGGATTGGTGCGAGTCAAAAAGAATTTTAAACAGCAGGATTTCCTATTTCTGATCGCAGGTTATTAATCAGGTTTGCCGGCAGAACGAAGTTATTTGCAATTAAAGGATTCTCGGTGTACGTACGAAACGAAGGTAAATTAAGCTTGAAGCTATGAATGACAACCGTAATTTTAACACGGGTCTTTGTCATCTCCAATAACGAATTGCATCGCGCGCTGCAGCGTATTACGGTATAGATGGGAAGGGAGAGTTTCGTCGGTTAAGTAAGTTAAAAAGGGGTAGTTAGCGAGGAAGTTAGTGGAACGGGAGCTAAGGTAACAGCGTGGGTGGTGTTGGGGAATATAACCGAAGATTAGAGGGTGACTGGAGGATGGGTAAGTTGATGTTACCGAAGAGACAGTTCCGACGGGAAATTGGGAGACGCCGGAGGAAGGGATTTTAGCAGGCGGAGAAAAAAAAGTGTAATACAGGTACGAGGAAGATGTCTAATAAGGAAAAACGATAGTAAGAAGGGTGATAAGGCGATTTACGAAATGGGTGACTGGGAAACAGTAAACCGGGCGCGGGAATTAAAAATGTAAGAACGCGGAATATCATTGTTGGAAATAAGAGGAGCGAGCTGAAAGGGGTGTTGATGAAAAGTGGACCGAGCAGTTTGCAAAAAAAAAGTGAACGTAATTCAAGAACTGGTATTAAGATCGCAGTTGGGGCGAGACATCAAAGAAGGAAAATGGATGCTGTAAGGAAAAGGGAATTGATAAAGAGAATGACGGAAAAAAATGGAAAGGTGATCTGACTTTACAAGGGGAAAACTGAAAGGTGGAAGAATGCTACAGACTCTGGAGGAGGGTCAAAAAGCGTTCGCGGAATCAAGAATACCAAACGAGAGGACCGAGAAAGATACGCGAAAAACGGACGATACGTATAAAGAATAAATTCAAATAAAAATGAGAGGGGCTGGAGGAGGGGGAGAGGTAGGATCAAAAAGGGGCGAATCAGATGGAGCACAAGGGTACGAGGTAAAAGGTCAAAGTGAGTGAGGGTTGCTTGAGGTAGCCGGAAGATATGAATAAAATAGAAACGGTGAAAAGATACAAAGAACGAAAGAATCAAACGAAACGAAGCCCGGGAGAAGGGATGAAATCGCGAAGGAAGATTAATAACCAGAGGGATCGAGAGTGATCGCCGCGCACAAAGGGTAAAAAAAGAAAAAACAAAATGGAAACCAGGGAAGGATTAATGGAAGGAAAATATGCATGGGGATGTGAGGTTGAAAGCGGGCAAACGTTTATCGATGCATTAACTGGTATAAAATGAGGGAAGCACGGGTCGTTGACCCACATGCTCCTGTGACTGTGTTCTAAGCATGATAATTGCCGCTTTTTCCCAGCGTTTCACGCCGGCCCAGTTCCTTAATTCTATCGTTTACGAAGCTCCGCCGGAATTACGCCTACCACGCAAACAATTTAATTGTCCCTCGCGTAATTCCTCGACCAAAGAAACAAGAGGATTCGAGTGGGACGGGGGTTATGATTCGCGGCGTCGACTGCGCGATCACGTTCAATTTCGTGTTCCATAAATCTCCGGCGCATTGATTAACGTCGCGTTCCATTTTTAAGAACCTTGGCAAACGCGCTCGATAATTTAATCATCGTGCTCGTACAATATCGACGAGCCCTCCGCCGATCCGGGTTGACGAAAATTCCGGAGAGCGGTTAAAAAACATTTCCCATCGTGCCCGATCAACCCTTTCGCTGTTCATCGCAGCGAAGACAGGTCCCGAACGTTATAGATTGCGTTTATTTCGCGTTTTAACGTACATAGCCATACGGGCACCTGCAGTGAAACAGCTATCTCGTACTTGCGTGAGTTTTCCCTGGTGGGGCGAAATCGAAGATATTTAAATGTAGGTTAAAATTGTTTTCATTTCGAAACGTCAATCCAAAAGCATTGATTTATTATTTCTCTTTTCATTTCGTCTCCCTGGGGAAAATTCATGCAAGCAAGAGTTGGTGCGCTCTGAAATATTTATTATAAGGATGAAACAAACGGAAATCACTGCGCCGTGGAATTATCATAGCGTAGAGTTGGAATAAAAGCGTGGCTATAAAGTAGATTTATATATTTCTCTTCGCTCTACCCCGCCATGAAAGAGTTAATTTTTCCGCTTTGGAACAACCACGCTCCCTTTCCAACGGGGAAGTTAGGTCAATGGACTCTCGCGGAGGTGGTTCCACCGCCGCGTAACGCGAAATAAATCGTCTCTAGCGGCCGAAAACAGAAAAAGAGGAGAAGACAAAAAAACAGAAAAACGCGTCGAGAGGCCCGTCAACAAGGTTTCTGGCACGCTGCCGGCGGAATTTCGTCGAAAGATTGTCTTCGACCGCCGCTGCCAAAGCCCCCGAAGTCATCCCGCGGAAAACAGGGATTTTCACGTTCCGCGTCCTACCTTTTTCACCGGCGAGAAAATTAATTTTCGCCGCGGAGAACTCGGTGACGTTAACGAAGTCGAAGGTTCTACGATAAAAAAAAAAAAGGAAAAAACCGTCGTCGAACTGCATTACGCGTTATCGGCGTCAATTAAACGGGAATTTATAATAATCTCTTAAACGGGAAAGATTTCACGATTACAGTCATTAATTTAAGAACCAGTTTCCCACCCCTAACTCTTCGGTCCCACTTCACACCTCGCCGTCGCGATTCGAGTCGTGTTTCGAGCGCGTCAGCAGGCGTCGTCGTCGCAGCCGCGCGAGCTTTTCATCATCGTCAAACACGGGCGGGCGGGGGATGCAAAAAATTCACTTCAAACTCTTCGAATGAACTTCCTCTCTCCCAAACGAGGGGTCTTTGAACTTACCGGGTCCCGCGATCCTCTCTTCGTCGCCCCGGGTGGTATTAAACATCCCCTGGCCACCGGGCCGGGACTGACACTCTTTATTTGTCCCTTACCGTGGCACGGTTGTTTAATCCTAGAAAATAAGAATAATGAACAGCGATGATAATACAGTTTTTCGTTTCTAACCGTTTGAGCGCTGCGTTGCCTAACGTTAAGGGTGCGCTATGAACTGCTTACTTTTTATGAAGAAGCCTACTGTGAGCTGCGTACTTTTTACAAAAGAGCGCAAGTTGAGCAGACTGAATTTTCATTGCAAAGTATATTGATAGTCAGCTCTTGTGTGTGTCTTCCCTGGGGAGACAGAATGTAGAAAAAATAATAAATTTTTCTCGCAATTCTTCAATACTCGATACAGGATCAATGCTTTTGGATCCTTGCATGATTTTGACGTTTTAATATGAAGACAATTTTATTCTAATTTTATTATATTTCATTTAAACGTTCAATTAATGTGTTATAATGTATTATATTATATGTATGTGTCTAATTAATGTATTATGCTTTATTTAAATTATATTTTATTTAAACGTCTTGGATTTTGTCCCTTCAGGGAAAACTTATACAAGCAAGAGCTAGTTACGTTTCACTCTCGGATCCTGCGAATGAGATAAATTACGTTGTGACATCAAAAGACTTAATAACTATTTATTTCATTAAGTAACAATACCGTGAACAACAAACAGTACTGTGTGAGAACCATAGAGACAGTAGATACAGAGCAAGGAAGCTAGCTAGCAGTAAACGTGTCAAGGGAAGAGAGAGAAGGTAGAAATGCTTGTTCTTTCTCTTCCTAATTAAATTTTCCCTTTCTAAATAGTTTCGCCTGGCGATATAATTGTGACAGCTCAGACAGACGTTGGAGAGAAATAGACCTACCACTGTTGATCTTCCTTCTCCTTCCTAACAAGTAGATATTCTCACTTGCATAGTGGGCCATGAGGTGTTAGGTCCTGGCTACCTACTGTTGATTTGATTCTCACTTACATGCATCCCTATAGCTCCCCTAATCTGTAACTACTATCTCTAGAGTGAGAACGTATATATGGGTTTATAACCAATATCGAATGCTTGTGTGAGAAACCAATTATTGGCCCATATCGCTCAAAGGGTTCAATACGACATTAGCTTCAGTTTTATATTTCTCGAATATGGTATTTAATTCTGAGCTTCGATTTTTACCAAGGCTCGTTTGCGATGTTGCGGCGTGAACAGCACGAGGACCAAGGATCAGGCGGGGAACTCGACGCTATCAACGTCGCAGCTATGCCAGGGCCCGAGGTCGACGCAACAGCTCCGTAACAGCCCCGAGTGTTCCGAGAGCCGGTGGTAACACAACTTTTGGATTTAGCGGCGTCAAGTTGTGTCCTCGGTGCTCCCGGGATGAGAGTCCGACAAGCCCGCTAAGCGTTTGAAGGCACCTCCTCCTTAAAGAAAACTCTCTCTCGGTGCCACTTAATCAATATCAATCCTGATTCAGGCTAGAAACTGGATTGATACAACGTTTCGCGAAAGTCTTTTTCACCATAACAAACGAGTAATAGCCATAGAGATAATATAGAATGGAGTAAAGAAGCGATAGGCTTATTGTGAGTGGAATTGACGAGCTGTTAGAAAGAGGACGAAACCTATAAAAATTGACCCCTCTTTGTTTAACAGTATTTGGTCACATCTCGTCACATTGTGAATGATTATGATTATGGTTAAGATAATCGTTGTTAGAGAAAGAAGTAGTGAGCTTTATTACCTTCCTTTTTCTATTGGCGATTATTGTGTTAATATATTAAATTAATATAGATATTATGATACGTTAGTAGCTGACTTCTGTATTCTGTATTATCTCTATGGTGACAACTTCCAATGATATAGTCGATATAATTCTGATTCAGGTGCAACGGTCCTGATAAAATTTTGTGGGCATTTTTTTTATTATGGTACTTTTATAGAGGAGAAAATATTTCTGGCAGTTACTGAATACTTTTTGCGGTTACTGTACTGTTAGACAGTTTACAAGCCGTGCGATTTATCTCGGTAGCGCCACGACCTCCATTTCCGTGGGAATTCTAGGATTTAAGGGTTTCTCAATCGTTTTTTTCGAACCTCGAGATCCGTGTTTCGGGAATTATCCGAGCTTTGTCTTCCACCGGGAATTCGATCTCCTCCGTAGTAGAAATTATCGCCTCCTCGCCGTATCTTCTTCGCCCTAACAGGCAGATCTTTTTTCAGTGTTTTACAAAGAAGTTTTGAGTGCTCTCTGCTTTCAGGTGCGAAGTTGGATTTAATTAATGTTGATCGCATCCCTCTAGGGCGAAGTTGGAATTAAATTTACGAATGAAAGTAAGTTTCGGCTGTCCTTTTTAGAGCATAACTCGGAATTTCAAAAGTGCAACATGTTTCGCAGGAAATTAAATTGGGATTGAAAGTTCCGGGCGGGCGTAGGCTAAACGCTACACCCCGGGTTAAATCACGGTTTTCAGAACGCTGCGAGTTATGCTAAATCGAGTTTCGAGAGAGAGAAAAAAAAAGGAATCGTTCGCCCCGGCGGATGACAGGAAACTACGGCCGGGGTTCTATCCTTCGATGAAATTTAATTTTAATCGAGCCGATCGTTCAGGAAAATTAATTTTAACTTAGTTCGTCCAGTCTTAGAACTGAATTCAACTGTAATCGAATTTATACTTCCAGCGATAATTAATTTCAATTCAATTTGCCGTTCTAACCTCCTGGAATATTTAAAACATGCCACTTGATTATTCAATTAAAAACTTTCAACGTTTATTCAATTACGGCGAAGGAGTTCGCGGATATGCAGTAGAAATAGCTGAAACTCTATTGTGATGCTAAAATATTTTCGGAACCCTCAGGTTATCGATTTCTATTCGAACTACTGTTTCCCACCGAAATGGGAATTGCGCGCATGATTTCGTAATTATACGCACGAAAATGCAAAGTAAACGCCGCGCTGCCAGTCTTGCAAACGTTGTTACCCAGAAATTCATTTCCTCGTCCCGAATCGGTATTCGATACGACTCGTTCGATGCCACGGGATGAAATTCATTACTACAAATATTCAACGGTTTATAATTTCATCCCCGTCCCGGGTAAATCGATTAACAGAGTCGATGTTCTTTCGGCCGAAAACTAAACGTCCACCGTGGCCGCACAGAAATGTTTGCTTTGATCTCGTCATAATTACTTCTGCCCATTGTGATTCCACGTCCCTTTCATAACTTTTCACGGTCCAACATTGAAACGGAAAAACGCGAGAGGAGCTCGGCGCTCCGATCGAACCGATTGTCATTTTTATTCCCATTTACGAATATTTTCAGCGGTTTTTTTCTTTTCCTTTCACGTGCCCACGTGACTTATTGCCGCAACGAGAGTTATTTTTAAAGTCCGACGAAAAATGATTACCAGCTGCACGATGGAATTGATTTATGTAGCTTCGGTAATGGTTTATTGGCAATTGCATTAAATGCGTCGTGATATATTTGCTCGGCGACCTGAACACCATTCGGTGATTGACACCGGCGTCAATTCTTGCGTGCGCATTTTTTAAAATCCATTGATTTATCGTTAATGCGAAACACAATGAAGTAAGAACCAATGTTTAAAGATTTATGCCAATGGGTAAATCACGGTGATTCGCGTCGAGCTTATTTTTCTCTTTTTTTTTGTTTTTAACGATGTATTAAAAAAATGCACGGTCAGCTATGACACGGGATATCAGTGAACGTGCAAGCTTCAAAGCTGACTGATTAATTCTATAATATTTTTTTATTTTAGCTTAACCGTCGGTAAAAATCGCATTCCCGGATTTGCTCGTGATAGGATGTCAGTTTTTTTTAACCGATTCTCAAATCCGTACAGGACAATGCGTAAACCGCGGTTGGCTAGCAATTTTCCTGCGAATTTCCGAAAATACCTGATTCAATGCACCGCGGCTATTGTACCCTCAACATCTCCCCTGTTGTGTTTTTTCGTTGTACATTTCATGCGTTCCTTCGCGTTATAAAAATACGTAATCCGTGCACGTATCGCTGATACGGGAACAATAGGATGGTTGTTTAATTATTTTAAGAAGATTCGATGATTAACCGTAGTATTTATCAATTTCCCGGTATTCATCGTGTCTTTCCAATGTTACACGCGTCAGCGATTTTATCACGAATTTCACTGGGTCAACGAAACTCAGTACGTAACTAGTATAACTGACGAAATTTTAATCCTTTATTATGAAATGGAACCGGCCCCGCTGACTCTAGTGAGTCATGAAAATTGTTTTGCAACTCTATCGATTCGCCGGTGTGTATTTTGAATCACCGCTTTTTACCAACGAGATAGCTACACGCGATATCATTTTTCATTTCATCCCCAGAGCCGACGAATCCCCCTATGGCCAGATACAAAAACATTTTGATCACGATTAAATACACGTATTTTATAAACGTGTTTCAAGCGACGTTGAGTTTTTAAATACATTTCCCTTCCACCGATGTGTTCCGTCAAAAAAGCCCGACATTTTGCCAAATTGTACCTGTACGCTTTTAATTACGACATCCCGATTGACTCGGGCTGAGATACAAGTGGTAAAGAAAGAGTAGTGCCGCGGGGATTTAGTCACCGTAGTCCTGCTGGAACGTCGCAACGGGTCTCATCCTCAAGCCGCAATTTTTGGTGAAACGGCACCCTCAGAATTGGTCAGTTGGTCAAGGGTTGGGAAATAAGAATACCAAGATTTGTTTTTATCCGTTTATTAATCAGAATTTAACTACTTCTACAATACATTCATACATATTTCTACTATAGCTTACGCTCTAGAATTTCTTTCTAATATAATTTATTAACGCTTGTGCATCGATTCCTACCATCTCCTATGCTTAAAAATAATCTATCATTTTTGTATAATATTCTATCGTATAACGACGATATATGGTTTTGAATCAGTGTTAACGTTGTACGTGACATAGAAATTGTACGACAAGCTTGAAAGTGATTAGCTGACAGTTGTTTTAAACGCTACCGTTTACAATTTTTATAATTCCTGCTCCGATATTGATAATTGCGTAGTAATCTCGGGTGATTTTGAAAGCGATGATAATTGACATTTTCAATATTAAGTGTACGTGAAGGTCCGAAGCCCTGCACTCGCTTCTTTACGAGTGAAATGCTGAAACGCGTCTTGAAACGACCTTGAGGGACGCTCATAGGCGAAGAGTGGGCGTCGCGAGTTCCCGAATACACACCACTCGCGAACTCGAAAGTGGGACAGTCGAGTGCGTTCAACGAGCGTAAGGGATGCATGTAACTCCATACCAGCACTATCGCGGCGCGCGACCGATGAGCGAAAGAATGTCATTAACTACTTGTCCTACTTGTATGTACGTACGCGTCGCGTCTCATTCCTCTCGCATTTTTTCGCAGAAAAGAAAAGTGTCGTTCTTCACACGTACCCAATTATACCAGGAGGAACTTCTCTGCAAGAATGTGCATCTGCACGCACGGATCGCGTGTCTCCATCGAAAGTATTCGTGGCCCTTTTTCCTCTCCGAAAGCGTATCGGCGCTTTTTGATGTGCACACGTATACCCGCTCGCGTTAATCGTTCCATTGTTCGGCCACGTTGGACGTCTTCGACCAAAGCCAGGGCGCGAGTGTGCACGCGTTTAAGCCACGGCCAGTGGGTGTACGTACAAGGGGACAATACACGCGTACATGCTCGGTGCCGATAGACACGGCCTGTATCGGGGACATACAGCCTCGGGCCTCCTCAAGGTGTTCCCTCGCGCTTGACGTACGCTACATGAACGTACAAACCCGGACACAAGTCTCAGTTCATTAAAAAAATTGAAAATCGAAATTCCCATGGAAATTTAATTATTTTAGGTGTCTGCCTTGATTTCAATTTTTTATAATAATACATATGTGATTGGGATTAGGATCAATAATTGTTATATAGGGAAATAAGTATCGTTTCACTATATTATTGATGAAATAAAATTTATGTATATATATTAATTTAAAAAATGTCGAAAGAAAAAATTAGTAATAATATTAATACATTAATTCGCACGTAAGAAATTTGTGAAGTATTTGTGGAAAAATTCTTCGAGTGTGATGGGTTAACTGAAGTAATTTCTATAGGTATTGATGGATTTTTAGAGAATCGCGTCTGGAGACTTGTGACCGGGATTGTACTAGCACCCTCGGCGTGACACGCGAGTGGACCGCCTGCAAGGAGCTTAAAGGGGAATTACAGGCCGGTTACAGGCCGCTGAGGGTGGTGAACTAGATTCGACCCGATCCGATCGAGTGCCGCTTAAACGGGTCGCGTGTTTGTCGCGGACACGAACCTTGTTTTTGGGAACGATGTAACGCAACAAGATTATATCATACAAGAAACAGTAATACCTTATTTATAAAAAAACGTGAAACCGTATTCACATATATAATAAGCAGGAATTTTGTTGGAGTAAATTAACACACAATTTGATTCATCTAAAACAGAAGTTTTTATTACAATTAATACGAAATTTAAATGAACCTAAATCAGATTAAACTGTTTACACTATTGACACGCGGTCGAGGTTTTTTACTTCCCATATTCTGGTAGATCGAACCGACATCACAATAAATTTCGTAGATCAAACAACGAATTTTATCATCTAATTATCGTAACATCTTATCACTACGTAAACTAATATCTCAGACTTGCTCTCGAGTTCGGTACGCATCTTCGGTGCGCGTTGTGTTGTTGTCCGCAAAAGTGGTTTACGAATTACTCATATACGAAGCTTACATGTATATCTAAAAATTGTCAAATATAAAAAGTGACAGTTGTTTCATATAACATATAATAACAATCTAAAATAAATAGAAAAATTCAGTGAATACTTGGAGAAAATTTCATCGGGTGCAAGGGGTTAAGATAGCCATGACTCACGTCATCAAGCTTACATACATTCGTCGCGTTAAATCACGTATATAATTCAATGAAACCGTAATAAAAATTCGCTTGATTCCAGGTTTCACGTGAGAACCTATTCGGAACTCTTGTTCAATTTCATTTCCCCAATTCAAAGTTCATTACCTGAAGATATTCGAGTCTTAATTGCCGTATTGTTCGCGTTTATTCCGCGAGGCACTTTCGAGACGTGCACGCGACGCGACGGACGATGCCGGTGTGCAAAGAAAAAGTCCGAAGACGAAGGAAGAAGAACGGGGGGCGAGAAAGGAAAAATCTTTTCTCCGCCGCTGCCGCCGTTCATCCTCTTCGCCACTTCAGTTCGCGAGCCACTTCGCCGCCGTTTCAGTGACGCGTTCCACCTTTTTATTGGCACGCGTGCGCTGGTTTACTTTTTTTTTCAAGTTCCTACCCGTCACGGGACTTCTTCCGTTATTCACGCTGCTCATTGTGCTTCGAGTGCGGTTGCAAACGCGCCGCGCCGCGTTTCCCCTACCTCGCCGAAGAATGCAATTTACAGAGTGGATTGATACGACAGCTAATTCGATTAAATTCAAATCAACTTTTGTATCCCGTGACATCTACGTTTTAACGTTGCTCTTCGATCAAATAAAAAACATAACATTTTTCTGTGACAATGGACACAATTTAACCCTTTGCACTCGAGGAATAACTATATTTTTATCTTCATATTAGAAGCAATGACAATTACTTTATAATTATAATTAGTAATTAAACGTAATTTGATCAATAATATATGAAGCAATTATTTTATGAAGCAGATAGTGACCTCACCCATCGAGTGCGAAAGGTTACAAATTATATAATACATATGTTTTAATCTTGTAATATCTTGAATTATTTTTAAAATTCTTTATTACTTGTTAAAATCGTATTTAATAATATGGTAGAGTAATATATACAGCAGGCCGCGCTAATTGAATGATTCATACAAGCCAGGCAGTAAGCGGCGAAACAATTTCTCCGCGCAAGCTGATTCCACTCATTTGTGTAACTCCGAGCTTGATTGCTCGACCGAGTTAGGCCTAGTTCCAGTTTGTCTAGCTAACATAACTGAAACGCGCGACTGCCTCTGTGTAACTGTGTAACTAAATTTCCCGGACCGGCATGATACCCAGTCAACCAGTTCATTGCCTACAAAAATCTGTCTCCCTCTCTCATTGACTCAACCTCCTTTTTTTTATCATCCAAGCTCGATGACAGAAAAGCGTTAAAATCCTTTATGCGTTATCTCCGTTATCAGTTTATCATTAAAAAAACGTCTATTACCATGCTATTCAAATTTCAGGGAATAAAGGGAGTCATTAAGCTACGAACGTGATTAAACGCAATAAGTAGTACAGTGAGGGACAGTGATTACATAATTCCATCAGAATCAATTAACTTCGCTCACTAATCATGTTCTCGAGGTTCCCGTTACGAGAGGATAGTTTAAAAGTTCGTAACCCGTTGAGAGCACGCGTATTTTGCCCCGTCGCCGCCTTCATCGCGCTGGCTGGCATAATTACACTCGTCAGACACGTCCCCTTTGGCTCGCGTTTTTCCCCGCGATGAACGTAGAAAGAGAGCGTCGCCGGAAACCGTGGAAGAAATGTAAGAGGTCGGGCGTATCCGTTGTGCGAACGGTTTGGCTGCGTTATCACGTTGATAACGGCAGTGCTGTATGACGCACGAAACAGCCCGGCATTCATTAATCGACGCCACGGCACCGTCGCCCTTTAAGCAGCAAAAGCTTTTGCGTCTCATTAGTGTGGCACCGAGAGAGGGTCGCGACGAAGAGGAGCCACGCCAGCTCCACTTCACGTTCACCACTTTCACCCTCTCGTTCCCTTCGCTCTCTCTCTCTCTCTCTGTCTCGACAGTGGCGTAGTCAGGGATTTAATTCGAGGAGTTTGCGTATCGCGTTTAGCTCCGGTTTTAGTTACAACGTTTTAGTTCGCCGGATCATACTAATTTCCTGTTTCTAACGGCTGTACAGCTTCGGACATAATTTTGACGTTTCGAAATAAAAACAGTTTTAACCTGCATCTAGAAGCCAGCAACATTAATGCCAGATCGAGCACTGAAAAAATTAGGCATAGGCCTATTACTACTTCTGAATATTGTCCCAATAGGGGACTCGTACATAAGCAGTAGTGGGTACGGAATAATTGTCCGAAGCTGTACAAGAGTACAGGTTCAGATAGAGTCGAGTCTAGTCTGAGGTCGTATAGTAGTGTTGCGACGGGGCGAGGTGCTCGGTAAACTCATATCACAATTGTAAAGGAACTAAACTGTTTATTAACACGTATCGTTAGATTACAACAAATCTAGATCGTATGTCGCGCGAGTTCGAGACACGTCCGTTCGGTTCGGGGACTCCTTCATTTCTTCCTTTCAAACTCCGCGGGTTTCCAAGCGACCGGAAGCCGACAGCTACTCGAATGCCGCTCGGCTTCCCGAAAGGGGTGTTCACACCGTCGCAACAGTAGAATAGTACAGTTCATCTAGCAGGAGCTAGCAGCATTAATGCCAGATCGAGCACTGAGAAAATGAGGCATAGATTTCTTACTACTTGTGAATATTGTCCTGCTAGGGAACTCTCACATAAGCAGTAGTAGGTCCGGAATAATTGTCCGAAGCTGTACAACGCGACACGCAAATACCCATCGTCTGTTTCGGTATACATTCTTTAGTGCCTGTCTAATAGATAGATATACATTTATGAAATTTGTGCTTCGAAGAAAATACGATTGAAGGTTTGAAATAAAGTCAGTCGATAGTTGGAAATATTGGAAGCATAGCGTGCTGAGGCACGATCCTTTCGAGGAGAAGTTCGACTCCCACAGGAGTGCAATATTTTCCTTGTGGCTCTCGCCATTCTATATACAGAGCGTGTACAACGCTAATACCCCGAACTCGTGCATTGTTTCTTCGCTGGAAAGCTTCGGGTATAAATAATATAAAACTCCGGATCTCGGCGGCACGTTAAATTCTAATAACTCTCGAAAATCTATAATACCGAGAATCAAGTAGGATATGAGAAAATAATTCGACATCGTTGAAATCGCGCACGTTCCTGAGCTACGCCGTTGTTCCTCGAGCAGCTGTAGGGAGGGCGAGAGGGACATGAAAATAATAAGAAACCGTTGGCTCGCCCGAGGAGATAGACAAGGAATGTTCCCTTTCGTACTTAGCCACGACGAAACGGATAACGGCCAAGGGAAGAACGCACAGCGGCCGGGCTGCCTTGACGCGATAACGCTGGATCTGATGTGGATTACCGCGTACATCGCCGGACTCTGTTTCATAGCGATCTTTGCCAACACCCTCGTGGTTGTCTCCATCGGGTTCCTTCTGTGGAAGACCGATTGCAGCGATAAATGATTGTGAAAGGTAAAACCCCTTACGTTCATTGATATCAACATAAGAGACAATCGCAGACATAACTGTCTGTGATACGAAACAGAGACTAGGTCTCGGAGTGGACGTATTATCTTATGGACTTTCGATGAAATAATATGTTCCCATGAAATGAGAAATAAAAAATACATTTGTTTGTAAGCTAAACATTATTATTAACATATACATAACATATTTATGATATCGAGATGAATGCACATGAAGGCATGAATGCACAAAGCAGTGTGACCCTTAGGTGACTCAGGTCACACTGTTAGGACCGTTCTTAGGACCGTGGGTCTTTTCAACAGTTTTTCATGTCTCTTTTTGAAATTTGACAAGAGGCCTGCTTCGATGAGATACGGATGTCCCTCTCTTATCTTATAAGCCTCTATATGTATTAAAAACTGGAGGGGTAAGCCGATTAAAATGATTGATTTTTCATGCGCAGGGAATAATAAGATGCGAAAGACAAGCGAGAGAGTTCAGCCGGGGCTTTGAAATTATGTTTTGCAACAACTCCGGTTAAAGTTGAAGTTTAGCTGCCTGTTGGAATTAGTTCGCAAGTGTAACCGTAAGTTGGTGATTAATTTAACCATCGAATACAAATAGAGGAGCGCTGACAGGCTGATATATGAGCTTCGCCCGATGCTCGTTTACCATGAAGTTAACTGCGCAAGATTGTAATTTAAGTCTTCACCGGAGAATTGAATCATTCACGAGCTCTTTACGCCCGTATTATTATGTTACATCATTTATTCAGTTCCATTGATCATTCATATCGCTCAACGAATTTCAATGTAGTAATCCTTTTCAATAATCGACTCGATGTCGAACAGTCAATGATAAAAAGAGTTATCATAATTCAATTATAAAAATTATATGACCAAAAAAATATCCAAGGAGCCAGTTTTATTTATTATAAAATATAAACCGCGAATACTGTCTCCTTTTTCTCGTTTCTTCGAATCTAAAAAATTCGGGTTCGATCGAACAGTCAGTGATAAAAAGCGTTATCATAATTCAATTATAAAAACTATATAACCGAAGAAATATCCAAGGAGACAATTTTATTTATTATAAAACATAAACCGCGAATGCCGTCTCCTTTTACTCGTTTTTTCGAATCTAAAAAATTCGGGTTTGTCGGTTGTGTGTCACGTGACAGTGAAGATGAGATAGCGCGCACGTTATTGGATTCCGTCTGATGTGCCATGCACGTGGGAATAACCTTGCGAAAATTCCGTATAGCGAACGGTCGGAGGAATTGCCACAGGATTGATTCGTTTTATTTTTTTCTTCCCACAAGGAACGAAGTTGCCGGCGTAAATATTCATATTTGACCGGCGCTGTTCATCTCCTGCGGTGATCACGGCGGACCGGTGTTCCCGTGGAAAATCGTCGGGTCCGAAGTTATCAGTTATCGGAATCAGGGGTAGAATCATTAATTAGAATTTGGGGATTTATCGGTGGCCGGGAAGTTGGGATTAACCTCGGCGGTCGCGCGGAATTACCTGGCTGGCTGGCAGGTATTCTCGCCAATTAAGGAGCGACTGAGTTTGGAATTTAAAAGCTTAGCCCGGAAAATTGTAGCCGCTGTTAAAATATTGTTAGGAGCCAGACGGTACGTTACTTCTCTCGAAAATTAAATTCTACGAACCGCATTAGGAGAGATGCAAAAATTTTTTCTAAAATACTGCCGCCCGGGTAAATATTTTCGTCGCAAACAGACTCGCGATTGTCGGAGGGAAATATTTAATCAGCTTTATCGCAGATTATCTTTAGACGGGCAAGTATTTAAGGCACGAGTCGGAAACTATTTAAACGAGCGCGAAATAAGATAAAATAGAGGGGTGTATAATAAAAGGCTTGAGGAGCGACTGAAGATCCATTTGTGCGAATTGAAAGGATTTTCCGTGGCCCGAGATGAAAGGGACCGAAAGGCAAAAGGAAGTTCGTCCGCGTTATCTGATTGGCAAAAGATAATTAGAGGAGAGCGGGAACGGCTGAGAAAACCGAAATGTCTCATTGTGATTCTAACTGGCCCGATCTTCTCGATTACGTGCTTTCGACTCGCGTATTTTCCTTGAAACTATCATTTCCCTTCGTCGTCGTCGTCGTCGTCGTCGTCGTCGTCCGGCCAGGAGGGAAATCCAGCGTGATAGACGGTCGGCCTCGTAAAGGAACGCGGAATTCGTAGTGTTCGCCCGTTGGCCAAAAGAAATTTCAAGTATAAAAATTGATAGGGTGGAAAAATAAAACTGCCGGGGGTAATCATAATTAGAGGGAAAGGATCTTACGCGACTAATGACCGCGATCATGTTCCCTGCTTTTACCTCTTTAAACAAGAAAAAGAAGCGAGATTTAATTTCGGTCCCCTTTCAATTTTTCACGGCCGGGCTGCTGCCGGAGCCGCGACGGATACGGAATGGCTCGCATAAAGATAGACCCCGGGGAATTACAGAGAAAGTGACGTTCTCTCTTCGGCGTTCTTCTCGGAAATGGTTATTACTCGCGGACAAACCGCATACGGAACGAGGTAATTCCGATCTGCCATGCTCTCGGCGAATATTTTATTTCTCTTAATGAAAAAGGATTCCTTGCCCGTTCGCTTACGCGTAATCGAGCCGGGCCGAAACGATCCGCCGGCTCGATTTATAATGTACAAATAGAATTTTGTAAATTGCGGAAGCCGAAACGATTCGCTTAATTAATTTCGTTCTTCCCTCGTTCATATTACGACGCACGCGGTGTTAATTACTGGTTAAATCAACGCGAACCCGTCCGTAATTGGACTTGATTTGATGCCGACGATATAAAAGCAAAAACCGTTCGATAAATAAACCAATGAATTACGTCGATTTTTAAAGAGCATGTATAGCTAGGGTCAGGGAAATCGTAGCCAGCTCAGGTTATGTGTGAGGACACAAATCCCTAAGAGGACAAAATTCGAAATTAATGTTAATTAATTATCTTGTTTTTCCAATTTTCGAACTGGCATCAATACTGCTTCACGTAATGACATAAGTTTGACGTTTCAACATGAAAACAACTGTAACAAACAATATGTAAATGAATAATTACTCGTATAATTTTGGTTTTATATTTGTCGTTTACCTATGAGCTGATTTATTTAGATTTGTGTCCTTTTACATATTCTTTGCTTCATCATTTATTGGCTCAATGAATATTGTATTAGCTAATACTGAATCATGTTAAAATTGAAGATGGTACTATTTCTATTATGAAGATTAAGGTGTCATGATTTTAGAGATCCATTCACACCACTTCTTTTGAATTCAATTGATGTTGAAGCTCATAGCAGATTAAAATGCCAAAATCATGTCAAGCAGTATCGATACCATAGCTAGATAAGATTTAAAAAAGGCAATGAGCCTATGGCTTTATTTTGAATACTCGAACTAACATTGATACTGCATGACAAAAGAACAAGAAGCATATTATTATATTAGTATTATAGTTCATTTTCTTCATCTATATAATGCATATATTTTAACACAATTCTACACGTTCTATTTAAGAAGAAAATTACGTAGAGTAGATTCGAATTGTCTTCAGTTTTAAACATTAAAATTATGTCGAGCAATATCGATAGCAGCTCAAGCATTGAAAAAATAAGGCAGAGGTTCATTACTTTTCTTAAATGTTATCCACTTAGGTGACACACACACACATAAGCCTGAGCTGGCTACGATTCCCTATCCCTAGCAGCGGCCACATTCAAAGAACAACCCCGGTCGGTACATCATCTCAACATCTATCCACCGCCTACAATGCCACTCTCTCAAATGGAACTTAAACCCTTCCCAACAGCTGCGAGAATGGATCACGCGGTTCTCAAGACCGTCTCCCACTTTCTCACGGCCACCCCTTCACGCTTTGTCCTCCCGTCGCGTCGAGATCACAGCGATTTCACGAGCACCCAACCCGGGCTCATCGATCCGGGGGCTTCGATCACCGCGCGTGGCCGACGTCCAACCGTGACCCATTGTCCGGCGATCGACGCCCAGACGATAATGGAGCGCCGGATCGAGCGTCGATAATCCGTCGTTCACGGAAGAAACTTGCGACCGGGAGGCAAAATGCGGTCCAACGCGTCCGAGGGACCCGTGTCACGCCTACGATCTGCCGATAGAGCTGTTGTTATCGCGACTCCGACCCCTTGTTTCCCGTCCGCGACGCGGTTTCGTACCTTATCGAGCCCGATTATCGATCCCCAAAAAACTTTACAGCTCTTTCTTTTAGTTCGGACTCGAATCTGATAATCCGTAGATTGATAAGATTATTCAATTATTAATGACGGGATTTATGAATAATTACTTGAACGGTTGAGTCGTTAATAAACACCGTGGAGAAGAATGTAGAAGAACTTCATAGCTCTTTCGTTTAGTTCGCACTCGAATCTGATAATCCGTAGATTGATAGGATTATTAAATTATCAATGATGACATTTATGAATAATTACTTAAATAGTTGAGTTAATAAACACCGTGGAGAGCAACGTAGATAATAAGAGACAGACAGTTGGGTCGGTTATTGGATTCGACACGATAAAAATGAGAAGATCTTAAAGCAACCTCGAGGAGATCGAATCAGGTGGGTTGATTACCACGGTTTCTTCCTTTCATCCGGCCATGATTATCGCCATTGTGGCTAAACGAAATAAATTGGCTACGTCTCGGGGAGCCTTTCATTCCCTCTCGCAAATGGGCAAATTATTCTTCGTTTATTGTATCGCTCGCCCGCGCCCCTTTATGGATCGCCGGTTACTTTCACGAAAATTTCATCTGGCTTACAATTAAGGCTCAGAAATTTAATAAAGGGCCCGAAAACACGGAACGTACATTTTCCACATTTTTCTAGCAATCTTTCATTTCCAAACAACTGTCATTACGAAAATGAACAAGTTCTGTGAAAAAAAAAAACGTGTCACAAGGCGAAAATTCACGTGGTTTACAATAAACAAAAGGTACACGTGCAATCACCGGGATTTGCAATTCCGGTATGATAATTGCCAAGGCGGGGGCGCTATTATTTTCCAGATGGCTGAAGCACGCCCGGCGCGGTAATTTCCGAGCGCAATTACAGCGCGATCAAACGACACGGCGGCACGGTGGGACCGCCGAAAAAAATCCCATTTACGGCCCGTCGTGACGCGAATATTTCAAACAGTTGCCAGAAACTCCTGCCGGAGTGTGCGTCGATTATACCCGTTACCGATCGGTTTACATCCGCGTTCTATTATTTCCAGTGAACAGTTTTCGCGCGCGGTGACCCGGGAAGAGTAAATCAGCGAGCACGGTCACGTATCATCGTTCCTCGAACTCGTAACTCGAGACACCACGGAATCGAGGGAACGAACTTTCGACCGAGCAACAATTAAAACGATAACGTTTGTATTTCCCGTGATAAGAGCAGATAAGCGACGGCATAAGCAGGTCGTACGTTAGAGAATTTTCGCGTTACAGGTGGTTCCAGAGATCCCGTGGGTTTCGACTGGATTCAAAAGTTCAGCAACTTCCCAAGGCAACTATAGAAACGACCAGGAATGTTTCACAAGTCTTGGAACTTTCTTCGGGGGGTGGGAGAGGGAGTAGGGTAACGAAGATTCGAAGCGAGTGTGTTTCGAAAGGGTTGCGCGAGTTTAAGAACTTGAAAGCGTTCAAACTTCATAATATTCACCGAGAATCATCCGGGGTACTGACGTAAAGCGAAACTTCGTAAATCTTCGAATAATCATAAACTCCAGCGGGGTAACGTCTGTGTAACTGAAGGCTCGAGTTTACTCTTCGGTATTAGCGAGTCGTCCAGAAGACGAGGGAAGTATCACCCGTCCGTCTTCAGACCCTTTCCCACTTACCGTAACGTTGAAAAAATCTTGCGGTCTTCCGACGGTGTCGTTACGCAGCAAGTGCCGTAGAAGGAAATATAAGGTATACGGAAAAGCATGTGAAGACCTGGGGGCTTCAGAAGGGAGCCCCGAACTTCTGCCTAGACAACCGCGAGCGTAAGGGAGATAAGCATGGGTGAACCGGCCGCTGCGAATGTCGGAGACCTTTTTTTATTCCTTTAGCTCAAGTTGCAGGTCGAATAGAACGTAAGTTCGAAAATCCGTGGGCTACGGATTTTTGTCAGCATAGGAACAGCGTAAGGAGTCGTACGAATTCGTTCGTAAAAATCTGCCGGCATCGGAGTATGACTGCTTGAGAATGCAATAACTGGTGAGACACGATCACGATTTCACGTGACGGGGACTGGGTTAAGGATCTTCCCCCGCGCAACATCAATTTTATTTTCATTTAAACGGGCCGGATCGGGTTTTACCGAGGCGAAGAGGAGGTTCATTTCCCGTCGCGCCGTCCTTCAGCCGCGCGGCGCCTGCCGTAAAAAGCGCAGATCGCGCATAAAGTATTTCGATTAGCATCTAAATGTAGCCGGGTCACGTAAACGCAGTCACAGCTCGTTTCTTCATCTTTCACGTAACCCCCCGACCCCACGGCCTGTTGTACCCCCGCCCGGTCTACTTCGTTTAAAAGAACTCGCGAACGCCGTTTCCATAGTCGCGACACGTTTTTACGAGATTAATAGCGAGGCATCGCGTTCGACCGTGTAATTTATTCGAAGCTAACGCTCGATTCGCATAAAAGTCGGCTTTCAACCTAATGATACCAACGATTATTTATTTGTAGTTTCCAATTCAGATTCCGGTTGAACGTATGCATCGGACGTTAATTTTAATCCCTATAAAACGTGCTCCAACGTCTTTAAATAGTATAAATAATGTGTAACTTACAATTAGCAGTGGCCGGAATCAGGCGAATCCTAAAGGGATACGAGATGGGATCAGCGTTAATGTAAACACACCGGCGAACGTGATTGTATTTTCATTGCCCGGATCATGAATAGAAATTACGTCGTTAAGAGGTCAAAGATAGCACTACCACCACCGGACGCTGAGAAATCGGTCAACGGGTACTTCTTTTTTTTTTAGTTGGACCATACGCGAGATATATGGTTCCTTCTGAGAGAGGCTCTCGACAGAAAGAGCAGAAGGAATGAAAAATTCAAGGTTCAATCTTGATTCGGATTTACATTACCACCCCTAAGCATTCGGATCTCTATAAAACATTCAGTAAAGTGTACGTCCGAGAAGTAACGGATTATCATAAAACTGTATTATTAAACTGTCATAAAAATCGTACTGGATACGACAGTGAGTCGTAGCCAACTTTTGCCTGTGTGAATTTTCCCTAGAGAAACAAAATTCAAGATATTTAAATGTAGGGTAAAATTGTTTTCATTTGGTAACGTCAGAATCGTGACAGGACCCAAAAGCAATGCGTAATGAAAAATTACATTTATAATTATTACAATATTTCTAATATAGAATCTAACATAATTTTTATAATTAATTATTAATTCATCGAGCATTGAAAAATCAGGATAAATATTTTCCCCCTAGGGGAAATTCATACAAGTAAAAGCAGGCTATAATTCACTATAGGGCCCCTGTACTATCGCATCAACACGGTATTTTTAAAACCTGAGCTCGTTGATTCGATCGAGCTATAATTATTTTATCAAGAAGTTTCAAGAGAATAAAAAGCACGTAAAACTGCGGCGTTGTTTAACAATCATGATCGGATTAAGAAAACCGAACTTTTAAATCCCCCGTTGCTCTTAGCTCCCGCCATGCGATATCGTGACCTGCACTTTCAATTCTGCCACCTCCTCCGCCCCCTTGGCTTCAAGAATCTTTCAGAGAAAATTAAATCGGCTCGATATAACTTAGGAAAAAGAATTTTAGTACACGATTGAATTCCTCGGTATTCGCGTATTAAAATTCACGGGTTGATATTGAAAGAACATCGAATTAATATCGAGCACGTCAGACGGGTGGAGTTTCGTTCGGCGAGCCTCGACTTCATTGGTTCGTAAATAATTGAATGTATCGATCGAAATCGTTACTTCTTCTTACCCGGAAGTTATTAAACGTTAAACGGCAGAATTATTCGAGATTACGCGATCAGCCGGGTGAGAGACAAACGACGCAACGGAAGATTGAAAGGAGTGGTGGGAGTAGGGGGGTGCAGTTTTCGGCGGGCGGCAAATGCGAAATCGATGGCCGCCCGTTATCAGAAGGAGCGCACGGAGCTGCAAATATTCGATTCGAGGAGGCAGGGGACGCGAACAAAAGGAATATTCGTTCGCGACCTCGGAAATCCCCTGCGGATTCGTCGCTCGCGTTCGCCGTGCACTCGCGTCGCGTCGCAGCACCGGGCACACCGGAAGCCCGCGTTATCTACGGTTCGTTGCTCGCTGCAGCCGTCGTTCGAAAAACTTGTGATCTGTTCCTACTCTCGCTCGCTAGCTGCCGGGAAATCGATAGTCTTGCCAGAACTCGATATGTCCCTCTACCTCTACCCCCCCACGAAAATTTGTTCGGAAACCCCTTAGGAAAAACGTAAGGGTGTAAGCGTTTAAAAATGGGACAGGGCTGTTCTAACAAGGACATTTTCTGAAATTTCTCTTAGCTACGTTACAATTCTTCTAACCTCGTGATTCGTCAAAACAGATTGGAATTGATTTTAGTTAATGGTGGAAATAGTTTCAATGTAAAAAGTATTCCGGCCAAGAGAGGTTGAACGGTCAGCTTTTTACGTGGGGTCGAAAAACGGGAACAAAGGATACACCCTTTACTCGAGTATTAGAACGACAAATTCAACATCTGAAATTGCTTTCCACCATCTGTGAATTCGTACAATAAATGGACCATTTATTCTGAAAATGGCCAAAGCTGTTATCTAAAAAGAATATGCTACTTGCTTTAATATTTATATTTTTATATTAATAAGAATTATGAATTTAATTCTTTCAAGTGCACTTAAGCAGGATGACACATGCAAACCCTTAAATATTTCAAAATGAAACATAAATGAATTTAGGCCACTTTAACAATAAACGACGCAAATTATGCCATTTTACATCGGTTTGCAATAAATTCTATTACAGACACTTTCATAAATTCATCCATGTTACGTTGGCTCACGACGCCGAGAGATATGCTTTCACTGAGGAGAAATTCATGCAGAACGAACCTCATAATGAATAGTTACTGGATGCCGAAAACAACGAAACTTCCCTTCTACATGATAAAACGCGTTGTAAATCGCGGCGCGGATAAACAAACCAGGCCTCGGAGGTTTCCGTGCTCTACGTTCGGTGTTTGAAGTTGAACGGAACAACGAGCACCGTGAAAAGCGGTGCGTTTCAAAGTTGGCTCTTTTTCACTCACGGGAAAACTCGAAACGCGTCGGGGGTAGTTTTCCGCGAGAGAGGAAAATCGTTCCCGATGTTGCTGGTCAACAACGATGAGCTAACTGCTGGTTATTGTTCTCTCGCGCCAGAGTTACCTGTTGATTCGTTTCAATGCACCCCTGCCACGACGCATCGAATTGTTAATTCATCGTAACCGGGCTTTTAAGACAACATTAATAACGCAGCTCAAAGGCTACAAACCGTTTACGCCGACTACAAGTCTCGTCGAAAATTATCTTACCTTACGTTTGAAAAAAATAATTCATATCCACTAGTACAAGTTTCATTCGACGTTGAGATTTTTTTGTTCAGCATATCTTATTTCGTTATAACAGCCGAAATACTTATGGACGATAGCGTGCACGTCTGCGAGCCGTGTTCGCGTTCTCTCGGAATACCGGCTTACTTGTTGCACTTTGTATTCGACTGTGTTGTGTACACGCTGCCTGGGAATCCGCGTGCGGCTGGCTTAGCCTCTATAACTTATGAGAAAGAATGTAATATGCATATCGCGGAGATAGACTATGCTGTTCTCCCTCATGCTCCAGAATCCGTACCAGTTTCTTCGCTTTTTTTAACGCTGAGGAGGAACATCCAGTGGAAACTGTTGCAGCTGAGCATTTCATACCCGGCAAATGCTATTATTATGAATCTAAACGATAAGCGAAGATGCAGTAAACAGCATAGAAATGAAATTCCGCTACAGCGTTCAGATTGAAATTGTATGTAAAACTGAATGAAATTTATTTGTCTTTGAATATCTCTCTAAAAAATTTTATCGATTTTTTTAGGAGGATCATTTTACGTTGAAATTAATTTGGAATGATAACAAGTGTGATTGATATAAATTAATTTTGAAGGTACGAGCGGATGAAGAATAACTCACGTGCCAGCACAACTGGTATGTAAAATTACTTTTACGAGTTCACACGTGTATTCGCATGTGTAAGTATACATAGTCCGTTCCCTACAAGTTGATCAGTCAACGACACAGTTCTCACTCTGTTCCATCTCTCCTGCTACCATGCTACATTCGTTACATTCGTAACATTCGGCATTTACATGTTAATGTTAAATTGTAAAACGTGTGTATGCCGGTTCAGTTACTCGTTCTTAATCCCCTGTAGTTCTGAATAATATCTTTGTCTATAAAGTGTAGCGAGGAACAGTCGAGCTCAGCGGTGAGATTGAATTTGCATCGGAGGAATAGGAAGGATTGAGCGCCGATAATTGTGGCCCGGTTCCAAAAAATCCGAGCGGACATTTCGATTCCCTCCCTCGTTTATCCGTTGACCCGGTAGAAGGACTTCCGGCTAACGAGCAACCGAGGAGGAGGAAAGAAAATAGAGAGAAAAAATGATTACTCACTTCCCTTCCCCAAGGTAGATTCCACGGCCGGGTTGGAATCTGGTTTAAACAGTAATTTTCGTTGCGACTTCAAACTGAAACGAAGAGAGAGGATCCTTCGCGCAAAAATTGTCCGCGATTCATTCCCCCGTAGAAGAGGGATTATCCGGTAGCAGACAGATGGAAATGAGCTACCGGGTAGCGGACGCGGTCGACCGATTAGACAAACTTCGTTAATGGTATAATTCGCTAATTAATTAATTTAACAGTCCCGTTTACGGAACCGGTATCAGTCTCCGGTAAGTAAGAGTTCCGGACCCGTGAATCGTTTGCTACCAGATGATAATTATCGAGCAGCCTCTGACCAGTGTCGTTCACTGCTAATTGGAGCAAGAAAGAGATTCAAGTTTCACATTAATTATACGCAAACCAACTTTCCTCTCCTTTTTCGCTGAACTCCGTTTCGATCTCCCAGCTATTTATACCTACAATCCTCCCTCAATTTATTTTTCCTTATATTACGGACTGCATTTCAGAGATGTAATATTAGATTCGGGATAAAGAAATCCATTATTTTGTCGCCAAATAGCAATAGTAATGTATATCTAATGAAGTACTGATAACAGAAATACAAATTTACGCTTGTCCGAGAAGTGACATATCATGCCAGAAATTTTTTACAGTATTTTCATTAGCCGATTTAGTTGTGAGATATACGGTATAAAAGATGAAAATTGGAAAGAGAAAATTCGGCTTTACAATTTTACTTCGGTGAAGGTGAAAATACAAAGCAGGCGACTGTAATTGTGAACAGTGTTTATGGCCAATTTCAAGCAATTTTGGTTTCGTCGATTAACCCTTTGGCCTACACGCCATCTCCCAATTGTTCAGGCCATATAAAGCAGGAAGGTTCATCTTGTTTATGTACTCGCCATGAGTCAGACACGTGATTATTACTTATGGCCCAAAAATTCTTACCACGAGTCTCACTCGTATCATAGGCCAAAGGGTCGGTCATCGAAAATGCCAATAAAATCAAGGAGATGATTGAAGATATCATGAAACTGTCTTCAAACTGGCAACAATTTATAGAATAGAACGGTACGTACTTGACTTAAACGGATAATTCCAAAATTCATGGTAAATACAGCCTAGAAATAATCCTAATATTTCTTTACATAACTTAATGATTAATTCGTTAGAAGTTGCATGGATAAATTATTGTGTCCGTGGATGCATCGGACGCGTGTCGCAAATCCACTCAAAGCCGTGGTTGCGGCCAAGTCGTTAAGTACCGTTCTCGCGAGGTGAGCGGGTTCGAGTGCCATTTTCACGCACTCCCGGCACTCCGTTCAAATCACCGTCACCACGATCCGTATATAAAATCGTTCTTCTAACTACCAGCAGCCAGTCGGCAGCGGCGGCGGCGGCGGCTCGTTTTAATTGCTGCTGACGCGGTTGCCCGGTAAATCAGCTAAACCGATTAACTGATGCTCGCCGGACAATCGATTTAGCCGACTAACACGTTTTTGATAATTAAATTAATGGCCCGAAAACGTTTCCCGAGCCGGGACAACCGTTCGTTAACACTAATGTAGACATATCTATGCCGATATTCAATTCGTTTTAATCGACGTATAAATTGTCTAACGAAGCGGACGTCGCAGCATCTCGTTTACAGATCACTGCTCTCGTTTGTGTTTACAAAAGAATCATTGAAATCGAGTCTATCAACAATCACAGCCGGGACTTAAGATCCGGCCTCAAACGTCTCTGTTATTCTCCCCGGTTTGTTTTACCACCGAGTCACGTATAAACAAAGATTTCTCAAACGTAAATCCATGCAAAGCGGCGCGTTCAGCGAGATAAACTCACTACCGGGGCCCGCCCGGGTACTGAACTTCTGCGCGGTTGAAAATTCAATTTTAGGAACCGGACTCTGGCGCAAGCTTCTCGACTCAATGGCCTGCATCTTTCATAGTCGTCACGTTCGCGTACACTCTTCTCTCTACCCATTCTTCGCCCTCGCAATCCGCACGCTCAATTTGATTCGCTGTAAACGCTCCGCATGCCCGCCGTATAATCGGCTCATGATCTTCATACCAATTTATGCAAAACTCATATCGAGGCATGCGCTTCTTTATTCGTTTTATTTCTGCTTTAAAGATTTTTTGATTTATGGAGTATTAAAGACCATGATAAATATATTACGATAAATAAATTAGAATTCAGAGAAGAATGCAGGGACAAGTGAGGATAGAGTAAAGTATGAGAGTAGGAATGAGTAAATAACTATGAAATGAAAAATCGTAAGCCAAGTCCTATTCTTAAGCTGGTAAGGCTAGAGTAAACTAAATGCTACATTTCATTTTAAGAATCAACAAGTATAATCAACATAATTAATGTCCTGCATCTTTCATAGCCTATCATATAACCGACTCATGATCTTCCTACCAATTTATATAAAACTCATATAGAGACATTTCAGTAACTCACTCATATAGAGACATTCTCAGTTTGTTCCTGCTTAAAAAATGTTTTAATTAATACCATAAATTAGAATTAAGAGACGAATGTAGATAGAGTAAAGCATGAGAGCAAATTAGAAATCGTGAAACAAACCCTAATCTTACGCCGATAAGGCTGAAACAANGCCTATCATATAATCGACTCATGATCTTCCTACCAATTTATACAAAACTCATATAGAGACATTTCACTCAGTTTGTTCCTGCTTAAAAAATGTTTTAATTAATACCATAAATTAGAATTAAGAGACGAATGTAGATAGAGTAAAGCATGAGAGCAAATTAGAAATCGTGAAACAAACCCTAATCTTACGCCGATAAGGCTGAAACAAAATAAACGCTACATTCAATTTTAATAATCAACAGTGAACGTAAGTGTCGGTTAAAAGAAGCAACTTAAGGAACTGTTAGGTTCGTGATTTCAATCTCGGGTAACTGGATGCATATACATACACAGGTGAAATTGCGTGGACGTAGCCGTCGGCGGTTTCCGTCGACGGCGCGATGTCGAGAAGCACGTTTTGCGAACGAGCACCCTTCTCGCCTCGAGACGCGCCAGACTCGAACAGCTCTCGCTCCCTAGCCGTCTTCTTCTCCTCGTCCCTTCAGGCTTGTTCGTTCCGTTTTGCTTGTCGAAACGTCCTGAAGCATCGTTGTCGACCGTTAAGATCTAACGACACCGTTGCGCCAACGAGTGGCTCCGCGACCCTTCTACGGCCACGTGACGCTTCGAGGGCGCCGTGGAGAACTTCCGCCCTTTTCGCTGTTTTTCCTAACGACTTTCCCTATTTGCGTGTACGTCGCCAAAAGAGGAAACGAGAGTAAATTGTACGCGCCGAGTTTCGATTTAAGACGAGACTAATCGAAATTAATCGCGCTCGGGCGGAGTCTCGTGAAAAAAAAACCTCGGCCAAATCCCAGTTCGTAATGAAAATATGTCGGCAACGATTCGGCCGCGTAATTCCAAACGTGCATTCTTCGACGCGAGTACATCGCGCCGCGTGAAAAACAAACGAACAAGCGTACGCGCGGGTTAACCGAGTAATTTGTTTAGCTCGGGAGCACTCGGCTGGCCCGCAATACGTTACGGGGTAAACGCCGCGAAACGATATCGTAAAATCGCTGTTTAAAAAGGGCGTTGCATATCGGACGTGCGAGGGCCGGCATTAGTTTCTTCCGCCTCGCTCCGTGACTATCGACGCGAGCTTTTAACAGCCCATGCCTATCTGCTGCAAAGACACCACTTATTATTGTTTAACAGTCGATTTACGATTGTCGCAAATTCGTGTTTAAAAAGAAGGTTTCCCTTGTTTGCTTTTTTTAAGGATTATGGTAATAATTATATCAGTTGACCGTGGAATGGGTTTATGTATAATTTCCGACGTCTGCTGCGTCTTGCCATCGCTCACCATAAGGATGTTCCATTTATTACTTAATTAATTTTGATGTGTATCTTTTATTGTTAAAGCTTTATGGAAAGAAATTACATATGCTCTACGCCAATACCAAGAGTAAGCGTGTTGTAGATTTAAATGTATTTTCATTGTTCGTTTTACGGAAGCAGGTATACACGGATGTGCAATAAAACGCAAAGATTTAATTTAGTTTTTATCAGTACCGCATAACAATTTGATTGCTTAGAAATTCTATATGACCGTTATTGGGAAGTACTTTCTACTGACTCATCTGAAAGAACGTGTGAGAATACATCATGACGTAAGGATGGAAAATGTCATGTGGAAAATAAATAGTAAATAATTTCATGGAACGTTTTAGCTTTAAGGAGAGGGTGCAATTCTCTTTGACGTTGGCATTCGTCGAAATGATGTACAGGGCGATCAAGATTCTTACCGAACGAGGCGAAATCAAAGGGCGCGCGGCAGCAATTTCAATTCTCTTCGGGGTAATTTCTCCCTATTCAACCGTCGACGCCTACGACCAACTACCAGCTCTGTCTTCGTTCAAGGGCCACCGGGAAACGTTGTCGCCGGTTTGCTCGCTCGTCGCGGATAATCCGTCGAAATTGGAATTTTATTAAGCTCTGCCTTTTTCCCTTATAACCCATCCCTGGTCGACATTCATCGCGGAACGTTTACGTGAATTTTTTCGACGATTATTATTAGGTGGATTGTCGTTCAATTACCTGCGATTGTGGTTTCAATTGGTCTGATCATGTACCTACGTGAGTTAGAAAGCTGGTAGCGAGATGTTTGAATGAAATGAGCCCCTCATTGCACAAGTCGATTAACCGCATAAAATAAAAAGTGACTTTGTAATTCGTTTCGTAATATAAATTCAAATCAATTTTGTAGGGTATATAAATACAGATGTACCTTTCATCTGGAAGATAAATTAATAAGAATGAATAGCCAAAAATTTATCGTCAGGAATAAGAAATTAATTATTATTCAGAGGCCAAAACAGATATTGTCATTTAAAGGTGTTAACCTCTTATGGGGAGATCTTTGAGGAAATTAGTATAAATATAAGAAGTTATGATATTTAACATTCTTCGAAAATTACAGTAAACGACTCAAATCTTTCCTTGCAAATAAGCAAATAAATTTTTGTAGAGATAATATAGCGCTTGACTATCTTCTTAAAGCTAAAAGTAATTTCGATTTCCGTTAGAGAGCATTTCTTCCAATTATCTATCAGCAATAACCATAACGAGACCCGATCATTACGCGGTTAATACCTTCACCGCAGTTATCAATGGTTAAACACCGTTTCAAGTACGTCAGATGAAATCCCCTTAAGAGCCAGATTAAACTCTTGCGGATGTTGTAACCTCTTGGATGTCAAAAGTCATTAAAAGTTTCCTCACAATACAACACAATTCACAAAACATTCCCTTTACAAAACCCTCAAACAAGAAAATACGAAGTGGAGTTATTTGAAGCACCGAGAACTAATGCACCAGAGCATACAAATAAACTTTCTAGTACCGTCAAACATAAAAGTCCAAACTCCGCGAGTTACAATAGAACGCGCGTAACCTCGTCGCCAAAAGTTACAACTCGATTAATAGCGTCCGATAATTGAAACCCCCGATCGGCGTGCCGGCGGTCCAGGAGTCAACATTCATCAGCCGTCGATTCTTTTATTCATCCGCCGAAAAATCCATTGTTTTGCGCCGCGGCAAACGAAAACCGGTCCCGCCGAGAAAAGAACGATCGACGCTTTTATCCCCACCGGCTGCCTATTTTCACTCCGTCCGCAAGTTTTCACCTCACGCTCGACCGGGCCGGCCTGTCTAAACGCGTCGTTTCTATGCGACCCAGAACTCGCATAAGAAATTCGGGCGTACGTTTGTCTTCCGATGGAGTTGCAGCGTGAGAGAGAGAGAGAGAAAGAGTCCTGCGCGGCGAAAGAGGATGGAACGTCTCTGGGTAGCAACGGTGGTGGCGGCGTCGGGGGGAGAGGCGAAGATTAATGAAGCTCCGATTTTCCCTGAGGTTGTTGCCGTGTCCCCCGGAAGAGAAGAAGGAGGCGCGTGCATAGACACCGGAAGAAGTAACGATCGGAATCGGGGGTTGGATACCTGGGAAAGCCGATTACTCTGAAAGCTTAATAGTGAAACGAGCGGAATTGGGGGATGGTTTCTGCGGGTGATTCGCGCTGATTGGGGTAGGTACTGTTTTT
>SHCU01000331.1:104962-117309 GCA_004307685.1 Ceratina australensis
TTTTGTTAGGATGCTGGCTAATCGGTCAGCCCATTGAATTTCTATTACTTTCTAAATATATAATTTCTCTGAATAAAAGAATATTGAACATACATATTTTTCGAGTTGCACTAATTTGTAATAGTTAAACGACGTCCAGAATAAATGGTCAATTAAATTTTTTGTTAGGATGCTGGCTAATCGGTCAGCCCATTGAATATCTATTACTTTCTAAATATATAATTTCTCTGAATAAAAGAATATTGAACATACATATTTTTCGAGTTGCACTAATTTGTAATAGTTAAACGACGTCCAGAATAAATGGTCAATTAAATTTTTTGTTAGGATGCTGGCTAATCGGTCAGCCCTTTGAAAGCGTGGTAAAGGTTCTCGGTTCGATGGGCCCGGTTGGCGCGAAGTCGCGTGACGAGTCACGCGTGTAAAACCTTGTGAGGCGGGTATATGGAGGGTGGTAACGGGAGGGCAATTAATCGACGTCGGTCGGGCCGCGCTCGCTCACGCTCGATGAAAAAGCTGTAAAGCGAAAAGTATCGGTTTCCCAGCGTCGCGTCCCATGAAAAGGAGGTTCAATTACCCGGGGGTTCGAAACGCGCGCGAACATCGCGGCTCGGCGGACGCGCAATTATTCAAATTGTGTCCGGGGCCCCGCCATCATTGTTATCGATTCACGGCGCGGCACCGAGTTATCTCTTACTGCTCCCGTACGCCCCGCCGCCGTATGAACACGCGAAACGAAACGCGTTAATTGCATTACGGGCGAGCGATCAATTACGTCGGTAATTCACACGATACGTTTTTACAATTTGTTAATGATTAACTCGCCAGATATCCAATTCTACGGTCTCGGCAAATGACCTGTCCCGCGTCGATTTCACGCACGATTTTCGGAGCGGTACTCCGAACGAGAGGGATAAAAGACAGAGGGTATATGAACGTCTGAATTTTTGTCATGTAATATAGAAGAGATATTGAGGAATGCGTATATGAGATATCAGGAAGATGAAAAGGGCAAAGAGAAAGAAGCCAGCCGGAAGAGTAGAGTTCTAAGTAAAAAAATAAATAAGGAAGAATCGCGTAGGGTGAAGCAGCAGTCTGCGCGCAGCAGACTGAGTGTACGAGAAAAAAAAGTGAAGGATAGGAGTAAACAAAGAAACAACGAGAGGAGAAATAGGGATGGGGTCATAGTAGTCTGAAGTACGATCGTTACTCGATATACCGAATGTTCACTTTTACGAGGCTCTTCTATCGCGATATAACGGCGCGCAGTTTCGGGATCGAAACGCGTCGCCGGGCAATTCGCCCGAGCCGGTCGTCGATTCGACGTTGATGAAAAGTAATAGGTTTCCCGCGTCGACTCTTATTCCACGGTATCAGAAAATTTAGGTCGACATATGTAGACTGGAGGAACGTAATTTCAACTGAATTCTATTTCACCTGAAAATGCTAATTTCTCGAAGGTCGAGTTTAATCAGAAATCACCGGATTTGAAAACCCGAATAATATAGAGAGCGACGAGGTTCGCGAATTTTCTCGCCGGAAAAATCTTCCCGGCTCGTAAGTTTCACGCCGGGGCTTACAGGATCTACCGCCCCGGGCAACGTTAATTGCGGAAGATTTTGCAAATGGAGCGCGGTTGAATTACCTCTGTAAAACGGTTTACGAAAGAACGCTACCTTCATCCTCCCTGCTACTGTCGCTGCCGCTGATACCGCTGAGGAAATATCGGCGGATAAAAATGTTTAAGCGTTGGGGCACGAACGCGTTGATCTGGAGGATATTAATCAGAACGAACGTGCGCCGGCCGTCCCGGTCGGCCAACGGGTCCTGCCGGCGCCCCCGGTGTTGTTTGATATTTATGTCCGAACGTATTTCTCAATTTCCGTGGAAATTTAATAAAACGCGGCCGTGGCGAGTGCTACTTCGCTATAAAATCGCGCCAAGATAGTTGAACGCCCTGGTAATAGACCGTGAAATATAAAAATGCACCGCGCGAACCTTCGCTCGTTCGTTTATCCCTGGAATGGATTCAATCCCCCCCTTGTTTCTCGCGAGAACCTCGGGAATTATGTTTCATACATTAATAAGGCTCGGAATTTCTTATGCGTCTGACTAATTACAGCACATACTACTATGGGGAAAGGAAGGTGGAGTCGGTGGAGTATCCATTCCACTGATGTGGTATACGAGAGAGCTCACTGAATTGGTATACGAGAACACTTTAATTTATACAACCGGCTTGCACCGTAGCTCGCTCAACTTGGAACCTGACACTCCGTCTCTTAATCACACTTATCAAATCTCTCGATCGCGCCACAACATTGCTACCCATAGGATGCGCGGAGCTCCAACGGCTCGCAACGACCTTTGAAGATCGTAACCGTCAGAGCTATCAGAAAATTTATTTAACAAAATCGATGGCTACTCGGACGATTTTTCGTCCGTGAGACTACTAAGCCCATTGGATGCTCCTCGTACTCACTCGGTGGCACGTGTCCACATTATATTCGTACACGCACAAATAGACAACGCTCACTTCCACACTAGTGAAATCTGAATCTTCCTGTTACTTTTTACGTGATATAGAAGTGACCAGATTTTGCAGTTTGTAGTAATAACTTTATTACTGGTAAACGGTAACAGAAATAATATGATTTTCCAAAATAAGAGTACAGATACTGGATTCCAACAGATGTAATAATGCTCGATGTTTGCCGCTCGAAAGCCAGACGGGAAATGCGCCCTGCAGTCTGGCCTGGTAACGTCCTTTTTTCTGCAACCCTTGTTTATATATCCTCATCTCCGCGCCTCAGAGTCTGGATGACTTCTCCGAATCCTCCAGTCAATCAATGACACTCATCTCTTTTTAAAGTTGTTCGCAAATTGAAGAATATTAAATAATGTTCAGAGCACATGTAGCTTTAATCAAGTAACACCACTTCCGGCGCGCAAATTTACCGACGACGAAAACGGGGGGTCGAAGCGAGCGTTAGAAGCTGGTTCGCGCCTCCGAGACACCGTACGTCTAAACTTAAGCGCGAGTACCGCGGTACGAAACACAATTCGCCGGTATGTATTTCTCGCAGTTAAACATCCTCGCGGATATCTCAATCCTCAATCCATTAAGATAGCGTCTCGCCAAGCACGTATTACAAGTAGATTTCATTTCTCATAAAATAAGTCCTGAACAATTTCAGACATGAACTTTTCCATTTGTCTTCATTTATTCTAGAAACACTGCATGCATTCTATCTATTAACACCTCTTTCATTCCATGCATTATTCCTCTCGCTCCTCAGGTTCAGGTTACAAGAAATATGCGACTACTTTCCGCGTGGCACGTGTGTACGCGGTGTCAACCGACGACGTCGAGGATCTTCCCATTTAGTGCACCTACCTAGTGTTCTGACAACGTACCTACCTACCTACCTACCAACCTCGAGAAATATCCTCTATCGGGCATTGTGTTTTCCCGTTACGGAGGCGGTCCATTCTTCCAGCCCTTCGTTCCTTCGAGTCACTCGACCTACATACGCTCACAGCGCTCGGCTCCCTGTATGTTTCTTAGCCACGGAAGTGAAACACCGATGCGACGCCGCCCGGTCGATGCATATGTACCATATATACCCGAAATTACTTTGTCTAACGCGCTACCGGTCGATACACCATCGCTGAGTGTCATGGCTCGCTTTAGAAGTTAGGAATAGCCCAACGCTGCTCAGAATATGGAGATCGTTCGAGGGAAAAGTTGTTAGATGCAAAGTAAACAGGATCAAATACCATATTCACTTTACTTTTTGATTTCGCATGCAGATGTATACGCAAACCGTGTTTCAAGTATAAACAAAAAAAAGGAACAGGGTAAAATGTGGGAGAGGTGCATCCATTATTGAGATCCTCGGGTCGAGCTTCGAGGCAAGGATTTGCTCCTTGCGAAGGATACACGCTAATTTTGCGAAGCCGCGAGCCTTGGAGCGCAGCCAGGGCGATAGCGTTAAATTAAGAATGGTAATAATGTTGCCGCGCTAATAATTTACGCAGACCGCTTTTACATCCGCCGGTTAACGGCTCTACGGCCGGCTTTTAACCGGTCCCATCCCTTCTTTTCCACGCTTCTTACGTACAGCCATGCGAACGGTAAAAAACAAGGTTTTATGAAAACTGCCAGACGACTGGGGGAATATTTAATAATTCAGGCTGCAGGAAACGGCGTTGCGCTCTCTAACCGTTGCCTAGCAATTCTCTCGAGAGGACGGTGTCGTCAACGCGAACTTGGTATTAATGAGGAGTTTCATCAATTTCCTGTTTACGATTACGGCCAATCGATTCGCTATAAAAATTCCAGCCCGCGGCTTCCGACGCGAAATGAAATTTTTAAATAGTTAATAAGAGAGAATAGCCATCAAACGAGATACGACTCGTTAGGATCCGCTTTAATAACGAGATGAAAGAAATTGATGATTCACGGTATTCAAGTTTCGCGGTTCCGATATTAAATAATAAAAACAATAAGCCGTTCCACGTTCGATCGACGTGTTCCAGTTATGTTTTCTTAGCGTATTAAAACGCGCGTTGTCTCGAAACAGTTCCATCATCGGATTATACGTAACACTTTTGCGAGTTGATGGAGTAGCCGACCGCTGCCAACAGCGGCCGTTGCGTCAACAACGGTTGGCAGCTTTGTCAACAAGTAATAATCGAGTAGATCCTGCTCTGAATCATGGAAACGCGTTTTCCGATTGATTTTCTCGTTCACTGCCCATCCGAATAATTCTTACACTTAAACGCAACTATTCGTTTTACTAGACAATCGAATTTTGTTAATGCTAACTGTTTTTACACGTGGACGTGTCTGTCAGGTTTCGTGTTTCTAGCGTTAAAACTTATCTATTGATCTCCTCATCGCCACCGTGAAACGTGGATCTCGTATTACTCGATGAACTTTGCGTCGCGACGAGTTACACAAGGTGTATACAAATACACGTGTCCACAGATCGTCACTTCCGACGAAATGGATATACTTTATGTTGTTTTCGACGATATCGATATTCGCTCGAGAGTCTCTTACGGATATTTTCGTCCTCCTGAATAACAATTTCTTCTTGTCGAGTCACGGACGCCTTTTGCCTCCTCTCCCTTTCTCTCGTCTTTATTGTTCTCTATCGATATCGAGCCAGCCCCCGCGGAAACACGTTCCCAACCGGTTTTTCGCATTTCCCTACCCCAGCGATTTTATTATAAACGCTCTGTACCTGAGATATAAATAGAAACTCTCCTATTCTGAAGTATCTAAATTCCATCGTAGCTAGATTTATTTTTTCAAATTACGGAATTCTAAATATAAGTTATAAGAATAGAAATGATTCTATTAACTTTTTGCACTCGTGAAATTTTTCCACAATTATTTTAATTTATCTTAAAAAGATACATTCGTTCAATAAGTTTTGTATTATTACTCTATATGATATTTTATTAACTGATTATAATGAAAAATTACTATCAATTTTTTCTTCGATTTAAATCAACCTAAATATTATAATAATGAAAATTTGTTTAATCAATGTGGTGACTGTGAGTCACCCCTTGAGTGCAAAGGATTTAAATATAATGTACATAGTAACTATTAGACAGCATTTGCAAAATTTTGTCGGACCGAACTCGGCGCACCTTGTGGTCACTAACGTCTGACTCGTTCCGGTTTATACTACTGGCTCGTTAGGAAAAGCGTCGCGTCAAAGTCAGACGTTCTTAAGCATCATCGACACTCATAAGGCGGACGAAGTTTTCATGCCGATCATATCGCAGAGTCGACCATTGTAGCGCATCCTACATACACACCGTAGAATGTTTCCCTTTAACGTACACTGTCGTCGAGGAACGTTTGCAAAACAAACTGAAACGCACCGTCAATATTTACCGTCGCTGACGTTACGACTAATTAATTGCACTAATTCCGATAATAAATCACCTCGCCCGTCGCACCGTTCGCGGGTATAGTTAATATTCGATGAAACAAAAATTCGACCAAAAGGAATTCGTAGAACAAGTATGGAGATTAAATGGAAATCCTAAGAGGAAAGAGTCTTCCAGTAGGAGATACCTTCAGATTCTCTTACCCGTCCCTTAAATTATTCAAATGCGTCGCGACGAGCCTCGAACGTTCTCACACTCCACAAATCACTCTCACACACTCTCAAATCACACTCCATTAATATTAATCGACGAATTTTTCGATAGATTCTCAGCTGATAAATCAAACCGATTTTTATTAAAAAAATTATTATTCCAGTTTAGTAGAGATTTTCAGGTTTAAGTAGTATAGCACTGTTATTAGTCAGACGAAACTCTAAAATGTAAGATATCTGTATTATCGATTAGTTATAATATTATATTAGTTATAACGTTCGATAATTAGTTATTCGTATTAGTTCGCCTATTAGTTATTTCTTTGTTCTTTTGTGTTAAATCTAAATATATATAAATACCAAAGTTTGTCCTAACTAAAATGGTGATCAGTTCATAACATTAAATCCCGGTCGTACGTTTACATCTATTCACAAACCTTACAAAAAACTGCAATTTTTCTTATTATTCCAACTAATACTGCAAGTGAAAAGGAACGGAATTTTTTCACGTCACGAGTTTAATCCTCTCGAACGATAACGGTTGTAACTCGAAGTAACTGGGAACCACGAGTCGCGAGATGCGAGACGTAACGAGAGACCGACGCGACGACGCCTAATCTTGGCAATCTTCATATCCAGCGAGTACTCTTGAACTGTAGCCATGGAATCGAGCTTTGTCGCGCTGCTGACGCTGCTGCTATCGCGTTACGTCTAGGCCAAGCATCTAACCAACCACCCGCGGCGTTAGCGTTATCCTCGAGTGTCCTCGGCGGCCTTTAGGTACCACGGGACGAGCGTAAATTACCGGCGAGAACGATGCCGCCCGAAACGGCTGTCCTCCTCCTGTAATACTCGATGTTGCTCATCGCGCTGCCTCGCGCTCCTCCCCTGTTTACCGCGGCGTCGAGTGCTCTCAGATATCAGATCGACACGCGGGAGGATAGACGTTTCAAATACGATATAAAAATGTATTTTTCGAATTCACTCAATATTTTTTTTGTATGAATTTAATAAAACGTAAAACGTTTCAGCGATGTATTTGTTTCAAAGAAATCAGTGAGTATCGGGTAGCTATGAATATCCTTGCCGATTCGACTCGCGCAGGGCTGATTTATTACCGTGCAACTCGGCGTGAAGTAAAAGGCTAAACGAAGCCGCCGGATTTCCACGTTCGCGGGTGAAAAAACGTGCCCCGCACAAAACTAACGAAACGCGTCTCGAATCGATTGCCAATCAATTTTTTCTACCGGTCAAAGGGATACGCGAAGTAAAATCGTTTGGTGGTACCGCCGCTTATTTTCTACCGATGCCTCGTCAATTTTTACGTAGACCAGTTTTTTCCCCCCCCGTGTGCACGCGCGAGGGAGAGTGGAAACGAATCTTCGACCGAGGGGCGAACCGGATATCGGTTCCGTCGACACCGGCGCCCTTTTTCCACTCCTCCTCGCTGCTGCAGACCACGCAAGAAATTTATGCTCGCGGCTTTTTCTTATCGGACATTGTTGCGACAAACGTGTGAACATCGTCGCCTTCTGACCGTAAAAACGGCGATAATGGGCGTAGATTCGACGCTAATGCGTTTCCTGTTCCCTTCGAGGATACATCGCCAGTAATTTGCTGTTCTTCAGTCTTCCGCGGGATAAAAGTAAAATCGAGCGTGTTAAATAAATCTCTAATATGATTAATCCTTTGCACGTGCTTTATAAAATAATCTATATATATGTATCGTTGATTAAATTTAACCTTTCGCACTCGAGAGGTGACTCTCAGTCACCATCTGTTTCTTAAAATACTTGTTATATAGAGAAATAATTACTGCTTCGATATATTATTGATTGAATTGATCTTAATTATTATAAAGTTCATATATACATTGATTTAAAAAATGTCGAAGGAAAAAATGATTAATAATTTTAATGCATTAATCTGCATGTAAGAAATATTTGTAAAAAAGTTCTTCGAGTGCAAAGGGTTAATTTAATTACTAAAGAATTCATAGATATATTAATTTTATATTATTTTTAAATACATTAATTTCAGAAATAAAAATTAACAGTAATTTCATATATGAAATGATTATTATACAGAGAAACTCACTGAATATTTAGTGAAAAATACGTCGAGTGCGAAGGATTAATATAGATCTGAATGTAAAATTCATGGAGTGCATCAAAGCATTAAAACCGTCGGCGTTTCCCCCTGTTTAAATAATTAGCTTAAAAATGTATACGACGTGGAATTAAAAAATCATGGGACGGGACGGGTACGTTGAGTTGGCACGTCACGAGTCCGGTTGTTAATGCGGTCGGAGTATTCTCAGGCGGTCGTCGAAGTTAACAGGGGCGAACCGACGACGGCTACCGAACCGTTTCGACGCGTTTAGCTAACGAGCGGCGAGGGCGTCCCTTTATTTTCGATGGGAAACCGAATTAGCCGCGTCGGAAACGGACGCTGGTTTCCGGTTTGGTATTCGTGAGCCCCGCCGAGTTAACTGGATTTGGGGAATCGCGAAGCTGTCGCGCGATTTCCTCCGCGCGCCGTGAGAGGTCCTCTTTATTTTTTTATTTTTCCGGATCCTCGAGACGGAGAGGAGCCTCGGGTAATGCCGGGATCGTGACGGCGCATTAATTAGCCGCGCTTTTGTTGTTTTAGGTACGGTGGCCGGTCCGCTTTTAAAGCGGGGAATGATTTAATCGAGTATCTTGTTCCAGCCGGCGTCCCATCAAACGTGGTCGCGCGAAATTAAATGAAAAAAATATTACGTTCTTTGAAACGGGGAAATTTATAGCGCCGACGATACGGAGCTGAACTTCCCTTACATCCCCGAGCGCGACGAGGAAAAGATTAAATAATATGAAATTCGAAACTTCGGAAGTACAGACGAACTTCTTCCGTGAATTCATCTCGGGGAGAAGTCCGCCTTTTATTAGAGATCTTCGCGAAAAATTTTGGCAGCACCGAACCCGGAAAACTTCGTCGGCGAAGACCCTTTATTTAGCTTCCTGTCATCGTGACCGACCTATTTTACCAACGTGCGTCGATAAGATAAGTGTGACGTTTATACGGTGGCTCGGAAATTTATTTGCGTAGCAAACGACGACACTTGATGAAATCGATACGTTCAGCATTATCTCGCGGGAAGATGTAGATAGTTACGACGCGTGTACCCAACGGGAAACAAAAACAGGGAGAGGAGAGACAGCGGTGGGTGGCCTGATTGACAAATGCGCTCGGAATGCGCCGCGATGGAAATTAGCTCGGCGTCGTCGTTGCATCCGCGCTGCGAAAATTGTTTCATTCGAGTTCTGTAACTGGATTTCGCACGATCCCACAGTCGCGCGGCTACCCGAGTTTCCTACGCCGCGCCGGTAAACTTGCCCAGGGAACGTCGTTAAGGACAATACGTCACGTGCAAATTTTTCCCGACGCTCAATCTGCATTTCATTTCGTCATAGAACCTAGCGACGTTTAATAAATTAAAATATAAAATTGATAAGACGATGAAATTAATCGAAATTTTCAGATTTTTAACGTCACAGTAGAAGTGTAATTAATAAATGCGGTTGAAATGTTTAGAAGCTCGTAGCCTTGTCTCGTTACGGGGGTAAGAAAAACGTGGAGTACGCATGAAAGCTTCGTTAACGGCACTTTGATTTAGTGATAAACACGCGTTGGGCGAGAGCGACGGTAGCCGGAGTTGCGAATTCGTGCGGACGTGGAATTAGTTGGCCATTTTTCCCGACAATAAGCTCAATTTGCGCCCCGGACCGCGAACTTACAATAACATTATGAATTACGGTGTGCGGTAAACTGCTTCTGTGAAAATTGTTATAATTCCTGATTTTCATTCGAGTTTCAGCTACAATCCGTAATTACCGAATGTTTTGTTTGCAAACCTCGCAAATGTGCATTATTAATTCGTATATAAAATTTTTACGATTCTCTTGAACCAACAGCGTTCAGAATATTCGTACCATTTTTTATTGGATTTAGAGACCAAAAAATATTAAGGATATTTTAGGATTATGAAAAATATTAATTAATAAAATCTTCGAAAATCGCGATTTTTAGGAGTCCATTTAGGCATTACATGCCGATTCTCTGAAAAGTATTACAGGGATTAAAGAAGCTACAACACCGAACAAGTGGATGCTAGAGGATAATATTTTACGATTCTCTTGAACCAACAGCGTTCAGAATATTCGTACCATTTTTTATTGGATTTAGAGACCAAAAAATATTAAGGATATTTTAGGATTATGAAAAATATTAATTAATAAAATCTTCGAAAATCGCGATTTTTAGGAGTCCATTTAGGCATTACATGCCGATTCTCTGAAAAGTATTACAGGGATTAAAGAAGCTACAACACCGAACAAGTGGATGCTAGAGGATAATATTTTACGATTCTCTTGAACCAACAGCGTTCAGAATATTCGTACCATTTATTATTGGATTTAGAAAGAAAAATATTAAGGATATTTTAGGATTATTAAAAATATTAATTAATAAAATCTTCGAAAATCGTGATTTTCAGAAATCCATTTAGGCCGGTATACAAACCGATTCTCTAAGAAGCATTACGTGAAGTGAAGAAGCTACAACACCGAACGAGTGGATGCTAGAGGGTAATAACGAAAGGCAAACGAAATTACAGTCGACGCACGTCGAAACTGTTAAGATCGAAAGTAACGAGCGTTTAAAACGGTTTGTCTTGGTTGTCGTAAGCAACGACGGGGGAGATGAAAGGGCTGGAAAGTATATATCGGGTTTCCAGCTGCGCGAAGACACCACCTGTTAAGTGTTATGCCGACGCGACGCGAAGTTGCAAACGAGCTACTGCCGTTTTAAAGTCACCCTCGCGTGCTCGTCTACCCTTTGACTCAAAGCACACGATCGACTCGAGTTCGTATCTCTCTCGTGCGCGTTTGCCTCGCGAACCTCTCGCCGCCTTCCGACAAAAGCCTTGAAGCCCGCCGCTTGCGTGTTTGTATCCGAATGATCGAAATTATTGCCCGACGAGAGACGAAGAAAATAACTTTCTATTACAAAGTTTGCTCCTTGCAATTATTGCTCGAGTTGCCCGTTATTCATTATAAATTCTAAGGTATCGAAACTCACGTTCAATAAAATAATGAAAATAATTAACCTTTTTTACTCGAGAGGGTGACTCACCATTTGCTTTATAAAATAATCATTATGTAGGGAAATAATTATTGATTAAATTAAACTTAATTATTAATAATTTAAAAATTGTCGATAGAAAAAGTGAATAATAATTTTAATACACTGATTTGCGTGCAAGAGTTTCTCCAAACATTTGTGGAAAAACTCGACGACTGCAAGGGCTTAATAATTAATCTTCAAAGCTATTAAAACGAATTTCAGAAATAATTAGTCAGCTACTAAATTGCTATGTTATACCATAAATTACCTTTTATTTATTTAATTGAATTGAATATACCCTGAAGAATAGTTTTCCCAGAAGAATTTCATTGGGAGCAGGTGTTCCCTTAAATAATCAAAATTCAGCTTCGTTGCCGATTCCGTTCAGAGACTCGAGGAGCGATATCGTATGCGACGAGTCGTCGGACGTAAAGCTCAAATTTACGGCACGGTCGTATTTCGTTTTCGGTTAATGCGGCACGCAGGGAACAGGCGGGACCGCGGCTCGTAATTCTCGCCGGGTTTGGCTATCGGCGACCGACGTTTAACGGCATTACGACATCGCCTTTAACCTGTAAACGCTCCCCCGGTAAGTGGCAGGCGCAATGTAAACGGTATGGATCAAGCGAGCTCTCAGCCCCGTTCTCAAAAGGCCAGAGGCTCCATTCTCTGATGAAAATTAGGGAGCAAATAAAAAAGGCATACACTGTCAATTTGATATCCTCGTTTGCTCGGATCAAATATGTGCCCCGTTCAAGTTTGAACAAGATTCTAGTCGAAGTAAATGTAACGTGGATTTTCAAGTAGATAAGCACATTAAATTCATGTTGAACGTTATCACACTTCACGGTGATATAATGACTGTGTGCGAAGCGTTAACACATGAATTCAAATTCACTCGTCCCATTCAATTTCGCAGATGTTAAAATACTTGTTAAACGCTTGTAAGATGCAACAAACTACAGAGCCGGCTGCAAACACAACAGATCCTTTCCTCTCCCCTATAACATCCAGAGAAACTTGTTCCCTCGCCCTCCGCCCGGGAACTCTCCGAAT
>SHCU01000332.1:15135-42293 GCA_004307685.1 Ceratina australensis
TTAATTCTCACCGGGACCCATTGCAATTTGGAAGACAATTGAAACGAGAATTGCAATTTACTGTACGATAAAAATAGGAAGCCTGCGTAATCACATTGGCCTCGATGCATGTGGAATCACTTCCGGGCTGGGTATCTGTTATATTTAGAAATTACAAAAGGATCAGAGAATGTAACCGCTTCATTAAAATACCGAAAATATTTTCCATTCAAATGTTCATCTTTAAATATGATTAGTGTTACCGGGATCAATTTATCTGTTTTCTCCCGTATCAAGAATCCGCCACACTTTGATTCGCGTGCTTGTCAATGTAATATCGTTACGCGTATTCTCGCGGGTTATCGAGAGCTGCGATATTGAAATTTTCAAGTCGGCCCGCGATATCGCGATACAATGAACACTGTAATTTCGGTCTCTGGCAACGGAGTCCATATTCGCTGGCATTCTAGCCGATACAATAATGAAGCCGTAAAATAGTAACGGAACATCGAGGGAATCGAGTTATCGGCCGAGAGAAATTACGTATAAATTGCGCTAGCGCTGTAAGCGGCACGCGCTAAATTATAATACTAATTGGTCTTGTCATTACCTGAAACGTACAATGCCGCGGTTATCGTACACCACCGTAGACAATCGCGAAAATCACCTCGTGCCACTGGTTGATAGAAAGATTAATGTTTTACTCGAGAAGGCTGATGGCGTATTGTAGCTATGAAAAAAATAAACTAATAGCGGCGGTAATGAATTGCATAAACAGACTGTTAAAATGAAACGAAACTTTATACGAGTTGAAAGCGGGTAAAAAGTTTTAACGAGAGAAATACTTCGCTACCACCAAGGCTCCAGGCCGGCAATGAACTTTAACGTTACCGCTCGGAAATAAATAAAATTATTGAAAAATCTCTGACGAGGAGAGGGAAAACTTGTTATAAATGTTAATAGGAATGTATGGTGAATAATCTCGTTCCGTCGCTACGATTCTATTCGGGATTGTTACTGAACCCCGGCAGAATCTAATTAAATCAATTTGAATTTTTATAACAGCCCGCGTCGAGTATAATATAACTGGATAATTAATGAAAACGCGAAGTCAAAGAAAGGAGTAAAACAATATTATGGCGCATTAATTAACGCTTCCAATAGAGTTGATTGCAAAATATGAACCGTGATTACCTCTCCGCGAGGATTTATATTGTGTCGGTCCACGTGCGACGTGTTTCCAATAATTTCATATACATGTTTTATGCATATCAATCAACGTACGATATAAAATTGTTTCTCATTCACGTTCCCTGTCCACACTTCGCATAATCTTTACGGACCGAATTCAATGTATAAATGAGTCATGCATTATGCAACGTCCGTCGATGGCAAGATTATTCGAGATATTAAAAGGCATCAACGGCTGTCTGAAATTCCGAATTTCTACTACGGGCATTAAATTAAGAGGGATGTATCGCAGCTGCCGGCTCCGATACTTTGATTAAGCCCCGTACCGCGTTGTAATCCGCGCGATAATAAACCGTAACCTTAATCTTTCGCGCAGTTTTGTTACCGCGCCGTACATTTTACGCCGCGGCCGAAATAATGGAGAAATTATAATTGCATCGGTCGTTACTCGTTCGCGTTTAAACCCTCGAGCTAATGCCGCGTATAAGTATAATTCACGTCTATTACACTCGCGTCCGTTCTCATTAACGTGCAGGTTACAAGCCGCGCTTTATATCCGCCTCGGTCCAGAGATACCGAAAATAATCGCGATTCATCAAAAATGTATAAATGCCGATCTTTTTACAATTAGAGCAGCTTCGATGGAATTGAGCTCGGGGTTTATGAAATTTTCAGTTTTACCTGGCTAGACGCTTCGGTGAAAATATGAGCTTCTACGAAGTCTCCCGATTATCGTTGATAGCTGGACAGGATATTGGAAATCGCTGAAGGAAAACTTCGGATACAAGTTACAGAAGAATATTTTCTATTTAATATGTATACAGATCAAAGATATAAAATGTTTGATAGACAATGAACAGCGTTAACGATTAATGTATAGTATTCAAATGTGTTATTAGCCATCCTCTTTGAATTGTTCTTAGACAAGGAAATCTGCCTCGCTCTCGCCCCCTCGTCTTTACAAACGTTATATGCAACATCGAAGTTCTCGATTGAGTGAAAGACAACACACAGCGTAACGATTAAGTTTGCAATTATCATAATACACGTGCTCGAGGATCAATCTCTCCGCTGACTTCGGGTCAATCACCGCGAGCCACTTCTCACAACCGTAGTTCATCGATTACACGTGTCTTTACATCAAGCGGCGAGAAATATGACTCGTAATTAACCCGTTGACTTATAATCACGTCTGGGAGGTGTCGTTCACTTTAAGTCAAATTCGTACGAATTCCATTTTATTTGTAAGTTGAAAGGTTAAAAATTCAGTAACTCATTCTCGGATACTTACTGTTGGAAATGTATGTAAAACCTGAATTACGGCGCTATTCCGTTTCTCATTTATTCCTGTCTCACTTCCGGTTGTTTACTTCTTCGTGATTCATGCGTTAAAACCTCACGTCAGTTAAAATAGTTTCAACGCGTGTTTATTATGTCTCATAATCATTTATAATATGATTTCATAACGGTGTAATAAATAAATAAGCTTCAAACGGTACAAACGAGTGTTCTAAGGAAATTCACGATATAAAGAGTGAAAGGAAATTTCGGATCGTAACCCATCATTCGTAACGCTAATCATTAACCCATTAACTTACAAATAAAACGGAATTTGTACGAATTTGACATAAAGCGAATGACACCTCTCAGACGTCGTTGCAAGTCGAAGGGTTAGAATGAACGTCGACAAACTATACGGTTTTATTAGGGGGTAGCTGCACGATGCAAAGAGGAAAATTCAAATAGATGCGAACGCGTAAAGTAGAAAAGTTTTCCACGAGCGTAACTCGGAGTTAAAGTAACAGAAGGTATGCTCGATCATAATCGCAGCGATTACGTATCTCTCTCGCGGATTCATCTTAATTTAGAAAATTTGCTCTGAGAAACGATCAGCGTACCGCGACACGGTACGCCTTAATGTGTCTCCGCTTCAACGGTGGACGATTGATTAACATTTACTCACAACCAGCTGATGATTTGTGATTAACATTATTCCGCTTAAGTTAACTATGTTAAAGGAACGTCGTCGCGCGCCGAGAGTTCACGGTTCATCGCGCGAGGTTCGTTCGTACCGACGCCGGCACACGAGGTTTACACGTAGTTAGAATCCCTAAAACATTCAATAACCGTTGACAATCGAAACGCATACGAGAATTAACGGTTTTCACTACGCTACGAAATCGCGGGATTAATCAATTTACACTGCTGTTCAAAGTCAGAGCTTCTCGCCTTCGGTTAAAGAATATCCCGATTTTTAATCGTTCCTCGTTGCGCTAACTTTCGATCGGCAGTACATATTTTAGTACACGCTTGAACAAATTGATATTTGAACCGAAAGTACTTTTTGAAGAGAGCAATTAATATATTCTTCTTACGTCTAAACATCTGTATTCTACTTTTAATTGTACGCGTAGTATATCAGGTCTAACTACAATATTCAGTAAAATATAATAGTGATCTTATAAATATCAACCTGTTATGTCTCTACGTTCGTTCGCTCATGCCCTTTGATACCCTCACGTGTCTCGATAAGACGGTTGTATTTCTCGTGTTAATAAAATAATAGTAATCCACTAGGTTCTCAAAACAGAAGTTGCATCACTTTACACGCGTACACATATCCGTGTGTACATATGCTCGAGCGTGGGAGCTGCGTTAACTTTTCAGTCGCGCTACTACCCGTGGCAAGTTTTGATTACTGAAACTTTCGTATGGCAGCAAGCCATCAGAAATTCGGATCGAATAATATAATCCTCCTGAGTTCTCATTGTTAGTAGTAAAACTGTTTGGCGTTACTTTTAATCTGACTCTGTTTGCAATTCGTAAATTACTTTACACTCTTTAATTAATATATTCATCAAGTCTGTTGAGTGAAATAATATAAATGTATTTTCAGTATAAGAGTTAAACATTGTCTAATCAATTTGTAGTACACTGGACAAGTGAAGTTTTCAATGAAAAAAATTAATTAATATATTCATTAATTAATTAATATATTCATCAAGTCTGTTGAGTGAAATAATATAAATGTATTTTCAGTATAAGAGTTAAACATTGTCTAATCAATTTGTAGTACACTGGACAAGTGAAGTTTTCAATGAAATAAATTAATTAATATATTCATTAATTAATTAATATATTCATCAAGTCTGTTGAGTGAAATAATACAAATGTATTTTCAGTATAAGAGTTAAACATTGTCTAATCAATTTGTAGTACACTGGACAAGTGAAGTTTTCAATGAAATTATGTAGTATTTTGATAACTGATTACAGAGACAAATAGTTAATTACCTATGTGTTTCAAGAATCTTTCTGATCTTCAATAATCATTGGATAAAAATTGATGGTTAAGAGGAAACAGTAAATATCTCAGCATGTGTAACATTCAGCACGTCATGTTTATAACTCGTCCTTAATCATTATATAGATTTGTCAACAACAATAGTGATTTATCTTATGTCAACGTTTTTTTTTGGTACAGTTGTATGAGCATACAATGCCTGTACTGAAAATATAAATGAAATACGTATGCCTACTACATTTACTCTGATATGATTGTTCCAGGACGTGTAGCAAATACGAATAGCGAATAGCGTGCAAATTGCTGCGCGAAATTAACCGCGCGTTGCTTGTTTCGCGGTAAATGGGATAAAAATTGCAATTTCCGATTGTCCGGGTGCAATGTATGATAGAAAACGATGTCAAGAAGAGATTTCAACGAAATCGACAGAATTTGTGCACAAAAATAGTTTCTACGCACATTCTAGTAGAAAATATTCTTCGATCCTGTTACGTGAGTGGACACGCAAGTAGGATCGTTCCACGTGGTAAATAGTCAATCACTTCGAATACTTTTGGCACACCATCTGACTGGGATTAAAAAACAATGTACAGACACGCCGTTTTTATTTTAAGAGAGAAGAGAAACAAGATTTTTCTGAACGTCGTTCAGCAATAAAATTACTTCCCAACGCTTTTCACACTAACATAACGTTGATTGTGACAGTGATACGTACGATTGTTAATTTACACAAGTACCCTCGTTTTCTCGTTAAAAAAGATGGCATACGAAAATTTCGATTGTCGTTTGCTGAAATTCGTGGCATCTGATAAAACTAACAACGCAAACGGGGTTTCGTATTCAGGTACTGTATTCTTGATTCGTGATAACGTGTACTTGGTTGTACTTAAAATCGAATAAGCAGTTCCGTTAAATCTTCTTCGGTTTATTCAGCCAGCTTGCTCGACGAAAATTATTCAAGTCCCATGCGCGGGTTATAATCCATTCGACTTTTAACAACATTTATACGAACGATTTACGTAATATATATTCGTACTTACGCTAACCCTCTATATTTTTTTCCATCACAGATATTCATAGTAGGTAAGTTGATTATACGCAATCAGCAGAGGTACGATCAACAGAAGAGCAAGAATGGATTCAAGATCTACGGTTAATTGTTGTAGGAAAAGTGGCTCGCTACGATGACCGATCGATCTTTTTCCTACCGCTTCCTTTTTTTTGCGCTAATGGGGTATAATTAACGCTTAAATAACCACCGGTAAGAAAGCAGGGAACGTGCCCCAATGCACGTTACATACTTCGTCAAATAATTTGGCTACAATTATTCTTCCTTCAAACTCCAAAGTAACGTTAGAAATATATTTTCTTATAGAATTTTTTATATCATTTGTTGCTATAGAACACTCCAAATACTTCGCGCCTTCCTCCGTTTCTTATAGACATTTAGAATATTTAGATTGAAAACGATAAACTCTTTTGATTATCTTGCATATAACAATTTGTCTTTTTTTCATCTTGTTTAAATCAATGAAACGTAGATGCCACTCACTTATTTTTCATTTACATTTTGGTATATATCCACTGGCTTTGACCACATTCACTACGATAAAATTACTCGTACAATTATTAAACAGTAACATTAAAATTATCGCCAAGAATGATAGATTGAACATTTCTTTGACATCACTGATATGCTAGTTTTCTTCTTTTTTTTTATGATATATATGTATATATTCTTCATTTTTATCAGAATGAAAAGTACGTGCTTCTTTCTTATGGAAGTATCAATGAAAAGTAGGTAACTGAGAGAAACACATCAACTCGATAGAAAGAAGATATGAAAACGATAATCGTATATGAAAACTGGATCAGTGTTAAGAGCTAACCAAGGCATCAAGTCATTACTCTACTGATTGTCAAATACAATCTTCGCCCTCCATTTGGCTGATGTCCCTCGCTCGATTACTTTTAACATCGTCGTTCGTCCAAGGAAATTAATACTGCTCGATTGAGCATAAAACCAATGAATAATTTAATTAATCGTCTGTATTACATGATCGTAGACTGCGGACTCCTGTATTAAATATAACAGAGTTTCATCATCTAATCCGTCTTTGATACTTTTCTCAAGTCCGCAGCCTGGTCATCATGCGACGTAACGAATAAAACGAGAATCAATTCGTTCAAACTGTTCTCCAAGAACGAACCAGCGTCCCGGTGAAACTATTTGAAACTTCAATCACGCGCTACCATTGCAAACACGGCGCGATCGATTCTCTCTCCTCTATCCGTGATCGAGTTTTACACGTAAACGCACGCGGGTCGAAACACAGAGAAAACGGACGAACGAGGGTTCATGGACAGAAATGGACGGGGTTGGAAACACGTTGGCTCGTGTCCAGTTCAAAAAGACTCGCCGTGTTTGCGTCCAGGTGTCGGGTAGCTTTACCTTCGACTAACATCAGGGATTATAAGCTCTGAATTTAAACCTCGATGGGATCATCCTCGTTTTTCTTTTTTTTTTTGCTTTACCGTCACAAACTCTTTGGACAGAGAACATAATTTATCCATTAATTTTCTAGCAAAAGAGATAATCACCTGTATTATCCTTCACGTCAAATTAATGATAACTGGAAGGTTTATCATTTATGCAAGTGAGGTACCATCTCGAATTCAACGCGATGAACGAGATTAAATTCTTATTATTAAATATTCAACGTTCACGTAAAGAGTTTCGACATTTCCTGTTGTTACATGTTCCGGCCTCGAAATACCACGCAAACTTGTTTCTTTGGGATTAAATCCAAGCAGAGATTAGATTTTTTTCAGGAATTATCTATATGTTTGTTTTTTTTTATATCACGATTAAAATACTCAGTACTCTCGTTTTAATAATATGTCTTATCATCTAGAAAAGTAACTTCAAGACGAGGATAATTACGTGTTTAACCATTTGTAAGTGGTTGATATATTCACTTAGTAGGTGCGTCGCTTACGGCAGATTAATCAGAGTCGAACTACTTAGCCTAGTTGCTCTCGGCTCGATCTCCAAAGACATGCGATAGAGATCTTTCTCGCTCAACAACAATGAGGGGTCCAGCAAGTAATTAGCAACCTTCGGTATCAGTTCAATCCTGTACGGTGTCTGTTGAAAATGACGTATTTCACGGATCACGTGAGCAATCTGGAAATGAAATCAGTTTATTATATCGTGGACATTCTTCATCTAGTCTAACTGTTTTAATGACTATTTTACTGAAACATGACCTCATTAAGAGTATTTATAATATGAAACTGTATACGGTGAACGTGCTTCAATTATTTGATAATTATTATAAAACGAACTGTCTCGTGAATGGTACATTTATTTGAATCGTACCATTCGCATTTTTGAAAAGTTTAAAAGGCCGTCCTCGGTCATGGTTGGCGTGCCCTCTTCTATGAAGGACAGATCGGTTAAATACAATCCTAAATAAGGGATGCAAGGTGGATCGCATCGGTGCAGCTTGTCTCTTAAGTTTCGAAACCGTCCATCTGAGGACACCACATTCTGTAGCTTCGCAATCGTCTGGTTCGTCTGTGAACAGATTCAAACAATTTTCATGACAAACATTTTACGCGTCGAACCTTCGTGTAATCGCATAAAATCTAGTGTCTATATAACTGCATAAGCGCTTACCGTTCTTGGCACCTTCTCCCATGTCTTTTTTAATCGGAACACACTGCTGTTCGTGAATGCCGCGCAGATTTGTAACACGCCGTTGTAATTATGCAAGACTCTGTTGATATCAGCGACTGCAGCCCATTTCTCGATAGCAGCGACCCTCGCCGACATGTTCGAACGGCGAATGATTTCCGATACTACCAATTGTGAAACCTCGTTGAATCTCTTTGTCATTAGGTGTAAATGTGGGGCGCGTGTAGCTTTATCAGCCTTCATCCATGCTTGCCCAAGGAATTCTCTGGTCATACGAAAAATAATAATAATATTCCGTGTACAATACGAGCAGATAAAATCGTTGATTAAAGATGTCATTAGGAATTAGCGTATCGATTTCTTACTCGCTGGAGATGCAAATGAAAATCTTATGATCCAGGTATGTCATCTGTTCTGCGATCTCAAGCGCGGATAGAGTATCGATATTCTCTTTCGTCGGCACCTGAAAACGTGAACATCTCAAATATTTCGATGCCTCACTTGTGAAATTTTTGTTAATTCAATCAATTTAACTTTTACGAATTTAAATAATTTAACAAAAAAATAAATGGTACTGTCGTCACGTGTTTTGCTTAAAGATGAGATATAGAATTTACGTACGGAAGGGGGAGTTAGCAGTTTCTTTAAATCCACCTTGTTGCTCTCGGGTTTCGTGATTAATCTGAGGAGTTGATTCGCAGCCTTGTGTTCAGCCGGTAGGAGATTCGGGCAGTATGTAATTTCCTCGAGAAACTCTTTCGTCATTTTTTTCAATTTCGGGTCAGACTCAAAATCTTGACCGTGTTTCGAGATCCAGTGCCTGAGAACGTTGAGTACTCGCATCGTGGCTGCCGTCGAGATAACCGATTCCTTTCGCCTAGACTTTTCGCGATCGCTCTCGATGTCGACGTCCGGTGGGTTACTGGATCCGGACGTTGCGATCGCGAATGCAGTAGCGGCCGTCGATGTGCTACGCCTATTTATCGAAGAATTCATTCATTTCTCTACTATCTTCAGTAACCATTAGAATGTATATTTTACACTTTTGCCGTTTCTTCCTTTTTGATGTTCTATGTTAATCGTTTATTTAATTTGAAATCTTGTATTCTTCTCGTTCCGGGTTTTATACCAAACGCAATACACAATAGTGAACGGTTATGTGTGAATAGAATAAGAAATGTTTTCCTTTCCTTCTTATATCTACAAACTACGTAGCACATACATTTTAGTTCTATGTTCATTCTCCGATCATTCGAAATATGCTGAACGTAATAATTATTCTTACAGTAAATGATCGTTGACACGTGTTAAAGTCTCTCAAATATTTCACAGCTACAGTATTGCGATCGTTTATGCAAAATATAATTTTCCTAAGTTTGGTCAAAAGTGAACTGATGCAATTTGTGTTCGAATGCCTCATTATAATCCTCTGTTTCTGTTGGTCATCGTCGTAAGTGTTTAACGGATTTAAATATAGAAGTCAGCCTATTGCGAATGATTCTTCTAATCTATAATCTAATGTGCACTAGTGTGCGTTTTGCCGTCTAGTCAACTAACAAATACCATCAATGCCACAGCGGTACCCAGTTGCCATACTAAATACAAATGTCGTGAACATCATCGCCGCGAACGTCCAGTGACACAAGGCGTTCAAGAAAATTCTCAACTATTTCTATTTCGTTTATCGATGCAGTGAAAAGATTGAAGAAGCAACGATGCGTGAATAAAAATATTTATCAAATCGATATCTTTATTTTACACAGTGGATCTTATAAAAACATGAAGTTGAAAAGTATGAAATGGTTTGATAAAATTTCGTAACATTAAAATAGGTAATCTTGACTTTGTTAGGGGTTTGTTCAAGTAAGAACACGCATGCATCTGAAAGTTTATCGATCGCTTAAAAATATCTCGCACATTTTTGTAAAAATATTTAGAAGAAAACCTTGAGGTGCAGCAGATCATGAATTATTATCTATATTCACCAAATTGATATTAATTAATCATGAAAGATGATGAATGAAGTGTTTGATTTGTTCACAATGTGCAGACACAGAGAGAGAGAGCATAAGGAGCGGCTTGGTGACATACAGTTCGTCATGCACCATGTACAATGGATATTGCTCAGTGTTTCAAAAGCAGAAAATGACGATACTTACCATATCGGTTCAGGTCGAACGCTATAAGTGACACAAAACGACATATGAAATACAATTGCATTAAAAGGGCCAAAGAAGTATTATCCTGGATTTAAGGAATTCATTTCCACGACTTGTACAAACGACGTCGTATTCGAAATAACAGAAAAATGCATATAAAAGTAAGCACTTCGATTTATAAACACCATCGAAATTACATTGGCATTAGAAACTGTTGCCTAAAGAAAAATGATCTCCATAGAATTACATTGAAAATCATAATTGATTGATAACAACAGTTTTTAATTAAACGATAGAAATGTTCTTCATTTGTACATACGCTTAAATACATAACGTAACATAATTACAGAAATGAAACTAGAATTTGTTAAGTCATACTCGATACAACTTCTTATTGAAATAAACAGTGATGAGTAAGATGGACGTTGAACTAAAGGGAAAATATATTTTAATGTAAAGAAGATACAAACAAAAATTTTCCAATAATTATCGTATGCATTAAGTCAACGGTCTCAAGTCGAAGTTACTTCTATAATTCTGATTAGATCTGAGTCTTACATTACTCCTTCTAATCTGAATTACTTAAACACATAAAACAATCACGAAAGAATTAATTTCAATTCCATGACAATTGTTATTTTAAGACCGCTGCTGAAATGGGTAGATCATAAATAAACAGATTGGAATGAAGATAGAAAGATACGAATATATCTCAGTCTACGAAAGAAAAGGAAGATTGATTGTAGGCGGAAGAAAGAAAACACGTAAGAATACCGAGACGAAGCACTCATGCGTAAGAAAGTGAAAAATACCTTTATTACAATTAACATTCAATAGCGATACCGATGAAACGAAATAGAGATAATTCTTTTTCCCTCTCTCATCTGCTTCAAGATATACAAACGCCTATACAAATCATGTCTCTCTCTCTTTAATCACATCTCGCGTTGGATCGTCATCATATATCATGGTACTGTCGTTCTACCCGTCGTTGGCTCTATACATCATTACTGTCTTCGAAGCGTTGCATGCCATCGTTTTCATCGAACGATTATCAACTTTGTTTAATCGTATAATCGACCGATCGGCATGCGCAACTCTTTTTGTTTGTATGATGCGTACAACAATGTATGGGTGGTGTAAACACTTAAACACGTCAGGAATACTGGAACGAACCTTCGATGACTCGGCCTGGAGCTGGTTATCACCACTCCGGCTTTGCTTGATACATGGTCTTGTTGGAAGTTGCTTTGCGAACACATTTCCGATTCTTGTATCGATCGCCTGCTTGCCCAATAATTCTGTGAAATACAAATTCCCAAAATCAATTCGCGAGCGTCACCTAGCCATTGTCTGACTCCTCAAAGATATTCATAAGTATTTTACTTGTTACCAGAATGATTAGATAATTACAAGCGAAGCCAAAAATGTGAGAAAAGATGTAAAACGCAAATACTTGTATGCTGATAATACGTATTTAAACAAGGGTAAAAGTATTAATTAACGTACCCCGGTTATGGTAGAAACGGAACTGCTCCTCGCAGCAGCAGCGGGCGCGGAGGCAACCGATCCCCTGTGATCGTAATGCTGCGTCTCATGCTTGTGCTGACCTAGCTGTGGAGACTGGGACTGAATTCGAAATAAATGATTAATATTAACAATAAAAGTGTCTGTAATTAAATAATTCCTCTCAGGGATCTTACAGTGGCTCCGGGCGCAGATGCAATCGACGCTCGGTGGTCGTAACGATGAGCATGATATGGTGTCTCTGGTTTTTGGTATTCTGTTCTCTGATGTTGAACTTGTTGAGGAGACGGAGGCGGTACAGGAGAACCACTTTCACTTTCAGCCTTCTCCTTCTCCTTCTCCTCTTTGGCCACTTCAAATTTCGTATCGGCTTGTTTTTCTTTCGGTGTCGGAGGAGTGTCCGTGAGTGTATCCTGTTTTTCTAACTTCGGTGTCTCCGGCTCGGAGTCCTCGCAACTTGATTGTCCAATTGCTGCTTTAAGTATTTAAATGCAGTACAACGAGGATATAAGACGTTGTTTAATTAAAAATAATTTATGAACTTACCACCTTTTGGATGATCCGATGTTACCAGCGTATCAGTGTCTGTGGAGGCACCACGTGAATAAGTACCTCCATCCTGAGGGCTGCGATCGGATCCGGAGCCTGACCCTGATCCAGTCGATCCAACTAACGTAACCGAACTCAGATTACTCGGAGACGAAGGCGCACTGACCACTGTATTATCTGAAATAGCGTTATTCGTACGTTTGTAAAAATACTATTTAAATAAATAAATTAAGCGTTCGTAAAAATGCTAATTAAATAAGTGTTACCCGTGAGAGTCTCGGAGCTCGAGGAAACGCCAATGACTTTCGGTATAGTCAAATGGCAGCCATCGTCTTCTTCCTTTTTCTCTTCCTTGACGCGAACACCAGTCTTCCGCGGCGTAGCTGGTGACTGGGAATCAGTGGACGCAGTGGATGACACTATAGTCGGGCTCTGTTTGATTATCGGTGGAGCCTCTGTGATCAGACCTAAATGCTCCTCGTCCACTTGAATGATTAATCGATAATTACAAATTCGTTCGAACGATGTTAATTCCCGAAACTCGTGTGGCGATCTAATTACCTCTTTTATAAATACCACCTCTCCAATAACCTTTCGAGCCGAGCGTGTACGCGCTGCTAGTGTCAGAGGAATGACTCTTTCCTTCGCCACTTATCTCAGATCCATATCCTGTTAAAAAACATATTATATTGCATTTTAATCAGAGTCAGATTTAATAAGCCCTGAAGTGTGACTGCTGACTCTTTTGACTCTTTACGATCAGTTAAAACATATTATCATTGAGAGGGGAATCGTACCAGAAACGGTACTGGCACCACTAGTCCTTCGCGGTGAGATGTAACTCCTTCTGTCGTCTACATGCAGCTGCGAGTCCGTTGCATTTCCTCCCAATGCGACCAATGATCTAAAATAATATAACAAACACTCATTAATTTATTTGTTAATAATAGATCAATTACTAAACGGAGCTTACACTGAAGATCCTGTTGGCATTTCAGTATCGGGTGGCTCGGCCTCGTAAAATACTTTCTTCAAAGCCTCTAACACCACGACTCCGTCGGTGAATACGCGATACGTTAATAGAAACGTGTTCAGAAAGTCAATGCTGAGGAATCTCAGGTCCGTCAACCGTTGAAGCAAACGTTCGGGCGTGGCCGAACGAATTTGCGGTACTTTGCAGGAGTTCAAAGTCCTGCTGAATCGGATGTCGACATCGTCCTTGAACAATTTCGGGTCGTTCCTAATGGACTGAGGCATCGTGACGGAGCTGGTGTCCGGCAACGAGCCTCGTAGCAGATCGTGGAAGTGAACGTTATCCATGCATTGGCCGATATCGCTGATCCAAGCCGCTTTGTCCTGCTCGGCACATTCAAAGTGAAACTCGCAAATCAATTAAATAATTGTAAATACTTTATGTAGTATTTTTTTTTACAGCATGTTGTTTTTGAAAAGGATGTAATTTTATGGTTGCGAATTGTACCTCGATAGTATGGGCGACGAGGTGTACCGTGATTTGTGGCCCACCGGATTTCAAGTCGAATATTATCTTAAAGTCACGGTTCTGGAGTTGCGTGCTGCCACTTCCATTACCACTTCCACTGCTCTCGCTGATACCGCTGGACATCGAACATACTGACAGTTCTAAAATCAGTTCGCAGTCGCGGCAATACTACATTAATTCTATGTAAATATATTTGACACAAGTTTCGCACTAAACGGATCAGCCAAATGCTTAGTCGGCGCAACCTCGAAGCCTAAAAACAAATCTGCAGCGTCGCAAATGAATAGAAAGAAAAATGTTTAAAAACGAAGCAGCTAAAAAATGTGAACGAATCAACGTTTCTACATTCTGTATTAAATAACCCAGCGTGGCTAATTGCGGCAGCGTTGCTGTAAAAACTAAGCGTAAAACGGAACAATTTAATTATTATAAATACCGTCATCATCCGCGGTGCTCTGATCGTGAGGATCCTCCACTAGTTTCGCATCGGCGAGCGGTATCTTCCCAATTTGCGGAACAAGATTCACACGGCCATCGTCGTCCGAATGACGCGTAGTTAACAGCAAGTGATTGGTGAACAGGAAACACTTCCTGAGTGCTTCCTTCTCGTTTCCACCCTTGCCTCCGAATGTAGCGCTTAATCTGCTTCGTGCGCCTTTCGGCTTGTCTAAAATCTGGATAAGCGTACCTGCAAAAAATAATTATTTACTTCCCTCATACCTCCGTTCCCTATGTAGCTCGCGCGTCGAACTTACGACGCATATAACGATAATTGAAGATTCGAACGTCAATCTTGTTTAATTAATATTACAATTCTGTTCAATGATTAACATAAATTTTAACGTTCACAACTGAGACATTGGCACTTGTCTATTTACGCGTAAGTGAAATCCTGCAATCCTCGTCGAAGATTACACGCATGTGTACATACATGTGTATACAATAAGAAATACAATTAGCATATACCTGAATATTCTCGATCCCTATCAGTGCTAGTTGGTACAGTTTCTTGGTCCCTTAACAAATCTAACACACTTCGTAGGACGTAATTTACGCTGTTACATTCTGAGTTGCGCACCAATTACGTGTCAGCCGTTTGTATTTATTCGCTCTTCGCCTCGTCGGCTCCATAACGCGAGACGAACATTTGAACACGAGAAATCTTTTAGGAGTTCGATCCGTCTTCCCGTAGGAACGTTTTAAACGTAGAAAATTCACGATTCCGACTGGCACCGTCGAGGGTAAAAGTTTCGCGGACGGAGCTTCTCCTATACGCTATAATGATGAAGGGACGTTTACGTAGTGGCCATGTGATGCGATATCAAACACGAGGGATCAGGGCCGTGTGAATATTGAGAGTATACGTACTTTCTCTGTGCACATAGATTCTTCCCTTGAAATTATTATAAACTGAGGACCAGGTCAATAATTAATATATCTGCGCATAGGTATATATTTTTATGGCCGGAATCATTAATTTAGAAGGAAATCAAAATCCTGATTGAGTGCATCGAGATAAATTTTATCTGAAGAGCTCTCCGATGCTTGTACATTGTGAGATGATTTGTCCGGGAGAGGCGACGATAATTTGTTTGGTGAAGTACTTTGAAAAACTGTCGGCACATCATTGAGGCAGCCCTGGCAATAGTTGTTGCGCATGATCGAAGATATTCGGCGTAGAACGCGTGCGAAATATTCAACCCCATCGATTCTGAGGCACGTAACAGGGGTACGCGCCTGCGCTTCCGAAATTCTCGGCTTCTCATGGACTCCCTTACCAAACCATAAACACGAAATTATTCGCGCAAGACTTTACCGACCGACGCCAAGGATTTTCTATCGATTTTCCCTAAGGTAAAACGGAAGGAACGCGGGTACCGATACATGAAGGAAAAGTAAATTCCTTCGTGGCAAAGAAATTTATGTTATCAGTCACTGGAACAGTGCTGTTTCAATGCATCGCAAATGTATAGAAACGAAACGTTCGCTTCGAGTGAATTTGAAAAAGAACACGTGCCACGCTCCTTGATAGCTTTATGGATTCCGGAGAAATTAGACCTGCTCACCCTGTCTGACGAATACTTGATTGACGTCCAGTAGAATATCGCAACCCTCTACGATCATACGTTCCACAGCCAAGTTCTTCCGTAAATTCTCAGTTTCACTGACCTGAAACAAACGCAAAGTTGATTTATACAAAGTGTAATTAATCGATTACACATTGATATAATTAAATGTCGAGCATTACCTCTTCGCGCATCTGTCTTGACAGAGCTTCCAACTGTTGTCTCGCGTTTTGCAAACTTTTACGTTCCACGTGACCGATAGGTGTGAGCGACACTAAATTGTGCAACTTTATAATGTACCTCGGGATCTGAAAATGAAACAGTTCTCGAATTTATTAAGTAGTTAAATAGAAATTCGGCTTCTTTATTACATAGTATATTTATACATTTCATACAATTATTTATAGAATTCAGTCAATGCAAAATAAGTAGCGGTTATGACATTAATTCTCCACCGAAACGATCGTTCAATGCGTCGAGGTTCAATATTATGTACCACGCTCTGGTTGCATATAATGGTTGTTCAATCCGATTAATGGCTCTTGGAAACATAATGCGCCTGCTTCAGTGCGTATTTCTGTTTCCCAACTTCAATATTCTGTCTTATTCACGGATAAATGCGTTTTATTTTCTATTGAACGATTGTTCCGCTGTCCCGGTTTTATTTATTAAGCTATTTTTACGTGAATTAAAACTAATGCCCGATTCTTTTATATTTTCCATATCACGAAACGAAATTAACGTGAAAAACTGCCACCGTCAAATGGAAATAATTCAAGCGTATTAAAATGAAATTGATCTATTTAAAAGTTAATTTAAAGGGAAAGTGGCCCAACGTACCTGATGCATAGGGTACGTTAGAAATGTCTCCAGAGAACGTCCTCCGCAAACAGATTTGTTCTCTAATCTAGTGAGCAACGCAGTAAACGCCGACGAGTGTTGTTTACATTCGGTTAACACTTGGAGGCTGTAATGGTGATTCCTCACGTACTCTTGGTAAATGGACAGCATCGGTAATAACATGTCAAACAAGTCGCCTGAAATCATCATCAGCGATTTATTAGCAGCCCTCGATCCCGGGTGACGAGTGGCTTACCTATAACTATAGTGGGCCAACTCTCCATGCGAGATGTTAGACCCTTGAGGAAAATCTGATGAAGAAACAAGACTGTTTCGCTGTTCAAGAAAATACTATTCACGTCCTCGTGATTGCACGGAGGTTTCTTTGAGCTCGCTGCCATTTTGAGCGGCCTCAGGAAGCAGCTCACCAATATCTCCATCTGCTCCGTGTACTCTTCCTCGGCCTCCACTATTTGAAACACTAAGCTGAAAATTGTTAAGAAATACGATACGTAAAATACTTTGTGAACCAGCTCGCTCATCGGAAACGTTTCACTTCGACATTTCCAGAAATAAAACATTCAATTCGCTGAATAAATATAGCCTGAAATATTATCGAATCTCGTATCATAAATATTATCTATCAGATTGCAGATTTTTATTCAAACAGTTAAAAAATACTTTCAATTAAACTCTCTCTATTACTTCTCATGTTACATGCAGCGTTCATGTTCCTACAGATATACAGAGCATCCGGTTCATCTCGTATGACCTGAACATTTATTGAAATAAATAGGCGCAGGTCAGAAGAAAATGTTGATTCTGAAACTACGCATCGAATTTTTAAAAAATGTGAACCCGGATCATATTTGAGATAAGGATATCAATATCAGTTGGACGTTAAACCGTCACCGTCGCACTAATTACCGTACTGCGTTATGCCGAAGACACGGCGCAATTAGCAGATCGGTTTCTCGCTCAAAGCTAATGACTGCCCGCTTCGAGGAATCATTAATTCCAATATACCAGAAGAGAAATGACGGACAGATTATAAACGTGGTCTTTAGGTATCGCGCAAACGAATATTATTATGGATTCGTACTATTCGTTCCAATCTCACCAGGGAATTCATCGACAAACCCAATGCTTCTGATGGTTGTTAATATTCGCGTTATGCTCGATATTTCTGTCGCGCACATCGATTCAGCTATTTAAAGGGGAACGCGTAAATGCAGACACCTACCCAATTACGCCTTGATTATTCGCAAATATTTATTAATTAATTGCTTTCAAAGGTGCATTTATTTTCTTTCACGATTAAATCATTGCGGTATACGTTTATTCAGCTTCTTATACGTCCGTAATACAACGTGTTTAGTCTCTCCACGTGTCATTTTTTCTTCTAAATACAACGATTTATAATTTCAATTTAATAATAGGGAAAACGTGGCAGAAATTCGAGTCCTGAGAAATAAATAATTTCCCGTATCAATTGGTCAGTCATGTTTTAGAACAGAAATGAACATTTATGAAAAAAAAAATAATTACGAAGGCAATTAATTAAATGCCTCGGAGTCGCGCTGTGTGCGCGCGGCTGACCATTAGTCAACAAATGAGTGAACATATTAAGTACCAAACGCTAACGGGCAAATAATACCTAGTCTGTATTACACGTGTTTATCAAGGTAAAGTTTACCCTCAACCGCGGGACGTGTTTGCAGAGAAGCATTTCATCTGATGTGATCTATTACCACGCTCGCACCACGTATCGGTTAGTTACGCTGACTTTCGCTTTACGCCGGTTTAAACATTCTCATTAAGTTAAGAATTTACCGCCAGCGTATAACGTAAATCGGTAGGAGAAGTAAAGCGAGACGAATAAAACACCGTGTTTCGGTTAAACAATTTCAGAAACGAAAGAACGTTGCAAATTGAAATAGTAACAAACAGTCGCGTTTGAAGATACGGTGATTAAACGGCAAAGAAAATGCCGCCGTATCACACGTCTCGTTACCCGCGTAATAATGAAGCGCTCCCGGATAAATTAATTTTCAGGCCATAATACAAGTAATAATTATGCGTTCGCGCGTGAAAAACCATAAATGCCATTTTAATGACAAATTCTGACCTGTTCCGCCTACGCATGTTCTCCGCGTCCGGGCTTTTGATGTACTGCTCGACGATCTGCTGCCAGCGTCTGCGACACAGCCAACCCCTTAGGAAACTTTGAACCTTCTTGATTTTACGCATTTCGGCCTCGGTGATGTCTCGCATGCCGAACGGCGAACCGGGACAGTCTGCGTCGTCACCGAACAGTGATCCGCTCAGGTGCAAACTCCCAGTGCCCTGGGACATAGTCCTTTGGACTCCTGGCCTTTTCGTAAACTTCGTATTCAACGATTCCTGTCGCTTCTTCAGTTTGACCACCTGAAAATAACATCGAGCATCAAGCGTCCTGAACGTTAAATGTCAGCGATGTGACGCGTGATTTCAAAGTTGATTGAAAGCTTCAGAAATGATTTTCAATGGTTAACAGGAAACCATGAATATACGTGACAGGAGAATTTGATAGCGTCTACGCGGATAGATATAAAATTGCAGTTGACAGTGCCGTGAAACCTTTTGATCATTTTTATAGAAGGTTAAACGACACGTTATGTAAGCTATAGACCTGACGTATCGGAAATCTTGTACAGGCATCAATACAGTGTTCGGTGAAAGCATCTTCAGAATTCGAAAATCGAATCGTGTAAGAATATGTGACAGTTTTATTGACAGCTACGTTAAAGAAATGAGATGTAACGCGCATCTGAGAGATGCAACACTCGTTTTATTTGCTTTCGAAGCGAGTTTTAATCTGCATAACGATTATAATAAATATTCATGCGCAGAGCGTACGTAAATACGTTTCATTAATATTTATACACGTTTTCGTCGGTATTTATTATTTTAACAAAGGATAAAAAAAGTAGAATGTTTTATATGGATTTATTTGTGTTGTAGTTACCTCGGTCCGGAGCATGTCCCTTTCCGACGTGAGATCCTCGATCTGTTTGATGTACTGCCATTTGGCCGTTCTCTCACTATCAACTATCTCCAACAGATGCATGTGTTTTTGTTCAAGCTCCTCCCTTTGCAACAGCATTTGATTGAAGCTGTAATCAGTGACCACCGAGTTAACTGCCTCTCCCTGGCCTGTGTTTATATACTAAATACATTTAAATTCGATCGTGACCTAGTCGGACTAATTGCTGAGCCTCCCTGGCTTCACTCGTAATATTATTAGCGTTAATACATTAACATGTTAAATTCTTGAATAATGCATATAATTTAATACCTTCGGTTTATGTCCAATACAATCGATAAAGAAAGTCATAATAATATTATGTAGTATTCATGTTAAAAATGTTTGATTTGTCAAAGTGTAAGGATACACATTTTGCTAAAAAATTATTCATTCACTTTGTATTCATTTGAACCTAACTATTTTATAATTTCCTGAATGTTACGAAGAATTTGTTGGATACAAATTTAATCATATTTGCTTTATTGATGCAGGCATGAACGTTTATTGCCAGGTAATCTAACAATATGTCAAATTGGGAATAGGATTGGAGTTCATGATCGATCAGTTTTACTACAGGAAATTCGCGAACCAATGAAAACAATAAACAACGTTTGTGGTGCAGTATTAGTTATGAAATATACAACGTTCTATTCACGTCACCTGTCAAATGAAAAGTTATTACGCTTAGTTATCAACATGATTCGTTTCGCAATACCATTTCCTGTATGTTTCGACAATCATTGGAAATCAAAAATGTAATATCATTCAGCGAGTAATTTCATACGTTCAGCGTAAGTGTCGTCATGTATCGCGAATCTTAGACCTTAAATCTTAATCGTAATTTGATGTGCCTTGCAGTGTATGCGATGTCAAAGGCATACCAAATTCCTGGAACAAGGGGTGACCTGTAAGTTAAGATCTAGGTTGCGGGTAAATTCCAAAGTAATCCTTCACAATTTCCGTGAGGTTATACTGTGGCAAACGATCTACCATCTTAGCATAATCAAGTTTTCATAGCGCTCAATAATTACACCTACACAATATCTTTAAATAATAATAAATAATAATAATAATCCAGCTATTGCTTATTTTCTATATCCATTCTATTGTCATATTAATATAACCCAGAATAAATTGGAAAATTCAGCGTTTAAGTAGTATTGGCACGTCGTTAGTCAGACGGCAAGACCGAAGCGTTTCCTGCTGTCGCATTTCCTTCTTTATTTTAACCTGAACATTTTCACACGATAAATCAAGGTAGCTTTAAAAAAAAAGTGATTGAATTATTAATCGTATAGAATACACTCGAAAAATTCATTTGAGATTTAAATTTTTTATCCGTAACTGCAATTTTTAAGCTGCCCCTTCGACTGAGATTCGATCAATAGTCCATTCACGGGGACATCGAGTGACGTGGTTGGTACAGCGTCGGAAAAGGGCATGCTATTCCCAGAAGTGCGAATACCATTTCCGGATCTTCCCTCAAGAAATAATCAAAAGAATTAACGGAAAAGAATTTTAACCGCTGCACGTGTATTCACGTGGAGAGTAACGAAATGAAGGAATCTAATTACACGCGGCAGGCAGCAAGCATTGTTTGTTCAATGTACAAAGGGACGGATTTCCTCGTTTCGCGAGGAATACATTTCGCAAATTAACATCTAAATACCCGCAGAGGTTCGCACGAGGAGTTTGAACCAACGAGCGTCCTGATATATTTTTGTTGGAACCATTTCAAGTGTTTATCTTCGTTCCGCCGTGGCTGGCGGTGCTATTGTTTCAAGAGGAGAAAAAGAAAGCGTTTGATGGACAACGTGCGTCGCCTGCGACACGGCACGAGAAGCTCGTTTGATACACCTGGAGGCATCGCGAGGATGATCACGTTCGTCTAACAGGCGGAACCATTAAGGTAGCAACGTAAAAAGGAGAGGGCAAACTGCGGTCTAGGAATTTATCTCACGGCGCGCAAATAATACAGAAAATAATTGCGATGCTCATTTCTCAGGCTGCAAAGAACACCCGCCTTGCCTGTCGTACGTTATTAATTTCGTTCACTTCATTGTTGCCAAATTATTTACTTCACGATACAGAGTGATACAATGTCTCAGTTATTTTGAAATAATGATATAAAACAGTAATTTCAATGTTGCGATTAAGCATCAGAACGAATGAAAATGTATTGCACATCATTTTACAAATTGCACTTTCAGCGAAATTATTTTCTGGCAATAGTATCTGTACGTGTGTATGTAAAATTTAATTCGAACGTGAATGCGTCAGATAGAACACGTTCTCTGTTATTAAAAATGTCGTAATTCATCACCGTCAGTCTTTGTTCAAATATTTTTTCACGGATTTCATTCCGTGCTTTACGAACAGCAGAATTTCTTATTTGAGCCGTGTGAAATCGGTGTCGCCTTTATCAATTTGTTGGAGTACTAAGCATTAAAATAATATCGCTATCAAAGCCTAGTAATTCTCTAAACATCGGTCTTCGCCTTGATGATCTACGATTAAATTTCGTCGTTCGCTAAAACTTACCTCGAAATAATGCACGAATCAATTTCCCGTTATCTTCTTTGCCTGTTCGCCTAACATCGTCGTTTTACTTATGCTAATTACGCACATAATACTTACGCATTAAAATCTTGCTTCGCTATCTAGCGGGATTTAGAATAAGTACAAGTAATACAGGATAATTAATTAAAGTGCAGGAATTAAACATTTTCGTATAAAACGCAAATGTGAAACTCATGAATTATTCATTATTATCATGACGAGTCAAGATACGTATTAAATGGTTTTGAAATATGAAATGAAATATGAAACGTAATTCATTTTTGATATCCTCCTTAATGGACTACGTGAATATTCTGTTAGATCAGAAGACGATCTTAAGCTCTTATAGGCCCAAATACAAGTGACTGAACAAAAGAGTATGGAAATAGATACCTAGCACGTATTCTTCGATGAACAGAAAATTGACAAAAATTCCTGGTATGAATCCTTTAGCTATGCATGCAGTTCCAGAACGGAAAAAGTTTCGTGGCTACCCGATGCTTACCTTGCCCCCCGTATGGCTTCGATCCACGCTCTGCAATCGTATTCCGTGTTCGCTTTCAACTCGTACTGCCGTTGGTTCTCCCATTTATAGGATATAGCGAAACAGAGCTGAAATCAACCGTACATCATATTACAATACGCATTCTAATCATATCATAACACGCGTCATATCAATCATCGAGTTTCATTTAATACACGATCATCTCGACGATCTATCAATTAACTACTTTTATAACTACGCACATTAATCATTTATTTTGTGCGGAATCATTTTTGGAGGAGATCGATTAGATTAGATTAGGTCATCGCATCCTGATATCTCTTGCTCGGGACGGATGTTTACGCTATGGCGATAGCGTCGAGAAGATCGAGGACTGGTGGTTGCTGCGTGTCAACACCATTCGGGTTCTGGCCTACGTTTAGGAAGCATCTTGATTATCATATCGGTGGACATTAACCCCGTCCGGTGCTATTTAACTCGACGATACTCGGGCCCAACGGGTAGGCATCGACGCGCGCTAAACAGACCCAACGTTTGGCTCAAGTTTTGAGGCCCTCGCGTCGCGAGTCTGACTCGCGATATTCATGTTTGGCCCAAGTAAGGTAAAAGTACCGGTTGTGGAACGTTCTCTAAATTACGTTCCTAAAATGGAACGGTGTCAAGTTTAATAAGTTAAAATGTTATAATAACACATATCGTGCTATAAAAATCTCATCGCGAGTCTGTATGGGAAGGGGTTAAGTTTGGAATAAAGACTATATATTATAATTAATAGTAGGAATAAATTTCTTAGAATTTCGTTCAGGAAAAACAAGAATTACGTTATTTTCTTTACAAATAACAGGTTCACTTAACTTATGGTGACTTATTACTTTATCAGAAATTTTATGCAACGCTGAGCCAAAAGTTAAATTCGTTCAGGCGGTTGAGAGCGTTTCGTGGTATCGATTCTATTACCAGTCGCAGCGAACAAGAATCGCGGGTTGTCAACCGCGCGATCTACAATCTGGGCTATCAGCGTTCGAGCAATTGTAAACGAAACGTTGGTCCGAGGTGGCGACGATTGCTCCGTGAACCGCGGTCGGATACACGCGCTGCGGTGCTCGAGTGAAATTAAATTATGCCGCGGTGATGTTTGAAACTCGAACTTCCTCCGCTACAATCTGAGTTCCTCTAATGCCGGCCATTCCGGCTGACCGAATCGAGGTCGCGAGGTCAGGATTCCTAGTTAATTTCGTGCTAGCAATCGGAACCTTCGAGTTCAGACCAGGTGAGCTCGTAAAGTGAAAGAAACCGCGTGATGAATGTCCCTGTCGCGGGGAAAGTGCGTTACGTTGATTGATGGTTATCTATAAACCTTGGAAGTTCTATTCCGTATGAAAATAATGTGTCCCGCGCACCATTTTTCAGCCTGGGTTAAAGAAAACAGCTGAGTTGTCTTACGACAGCATGTTTTCACCGCACTTTAACGGCCTCGCGAAAAGTTGTTTTGTAAGGGTATATCGACGTTATGCAATAAAAATAAACAGAAAGAAATAACAGAAGTCTACTCGATTATACCAGAGACATTTGCATGATATTATGCGCGAAATATTAAATTTCCATCGGACGAGATAATTCAAATATTGTAATAAGATCCGGTGGTAAAAGGTGAAGAGGCGAGAATGATACGTCATTTTCTTTGCCACGTGAAAGGCAAAAGGAACTAATCAATGAACGTGACTCTCCAAGGACTTCTTCTTACCTTCATGAGAGCATTAGAAATCCTCGCCTAGCGTAAATCCTACCGGTGACATCCGCACGTTGAAACGACGTAAAAAGGAATTCAGAAATTACTACTCCCAGCTACCAAGTTGAAACGTATTGATCGTTCATTATTTCGCAGGGCTTAAAATCTTTGGATGTCGTAAAATATATTATTCTTTAATCATAAAAATGAACTGTCGTTGGGAAAAGAAATAAGTGACCTAAACTCAGCGTTTGAAATCGTTTCCTAACACGTTCCCTGCCAAATCTTGTGCCATAAATGGTACACGTGGCATGGAACGTGTTAAGAATTGATTTCAAATGCTATAAGTTTAGGTCGCTTATTTCTTTTCCCAATGACAGTTCATTTTTGTGATTAAAGAATAATATATTTTACGACAAATCGTTTCTTAACACGTTCCCTGCCAAATCTTGTGCCATAAATGGCACACGTGGCATGGAACGTGTTAAGAATTGATTTCAAATGCTATAAGTTTAGGTCGCTTATTTCTTTTCCCAATGACAGTTCATTTTTGTGATTAAAGAATAATATATTTTACGACAAATCGTTTCTTAACACGTTCCCTGCCAAATCTTGTGCCATAAATGGCACACGTGGCATGGAACGTGTTAAGAATTGATTTCAAATGCTATAAGTTTAGGTCGCTTATTTCTTTTCCCAATGACAGTTCATTTTTGTGATTAAAGAATAATATATTTTACGACAAATCGTTTCTTAACACGTTCCCTGCCAAATCTTGTGCCATAAATGGTACACGTGGCATGGAACGTGTTAAAGAGAGGTTCAGTTTGGACCGAGATAGTCTGAGATAGCAGGCAACAGCGATACGCAACGGACTGTGCATACATATTCGCGGAACGGCCTGAAATTTTCTTTCGCTGAACATTCGCATCCGTTCGAGTTTTACCGCATTTTAATCCCATGGCCCTTAGCGTTTCCCTCCCGTTTCATTACAACCAGTTCAATTTCGAGCACCGCTTAACACGCATTTCCGCTTTACGCTTTCTAGTTTCGTTTAATTTCGTTAGTCGCTGTCGGCTTTTCAATTTCTCTAACGGTATGTACAATCACGTTTTTGTCGGCGAAATTGATTCGCGTCCAATAACAGTGGGTTAACTGGTTAAAAACGAATTCCTTCGTAGCGACGACATTCCTCGTTACTTCCCTTCATCCCCTGCTTTCACCACGAAATAAAACAACATTTACATGGTAAAATATATAAATAAATAACTTGCCATCTGACAAGCGGATGTTCCAGGAAATACTTTGGCTGGTTGTAACGTGAAAAAGAATAAAATTGCGACGTGCACTTCGCGCGTAAAACAATTACTGCCCGAAACAGCGGGATAAAAAGGGTCAACGAGAAATGCATAAAATATTCACCGGGGGCGAAATATAAAACGAGCGGAGTACGATTCCTAGGTAAAAGTTTGAACTCGTTCCCGGAAAAATTAACGGTCGAGCTCCTAGGGCGCAACAAATTTCCAGTACTTCTGACCCGGCGACCAATTTCATTGTGAATTCTATCTCCTCGGTTTGTTGAAATTTTCAACACCCCTCTATAAAGTTATACCGCTACGATCCGTCGCGTAACCCGCGGAGGAACGGAACCAAAGAAACCGGCCCCGGGTCATTCTGTTAAAATTTAATCCGCGCATTTTAAACCCGCAATTTACTGACGCGCAATTTTTACGAAGTAACATGTTTCATTTAATGACTCTCGGCTAATGCACGTTTTAATTGGGGACGAACAGCGAAATAATTGAAATCTGAAATTTCATTAGAACACACGTGCATTGCGACGTGAATATTCTGATAAAATAGAAGTGATAATTTTTTCTGATAAAACTCGATGAGAGTTGAACGTAACGGTGTTAGGTAAGAAACAGAAGGAACTTATCATCTGAGAGGGCGTCAGTACAAGGCGCACGTTTGATAAATCTTTGAGTAAATCTGACGTCGACGTCGGTGTGACTCGCGGAACAATCTGAGAGGGAGAGAATGTAGTTCGGGTCAGTTCAGTGTTCACGGTACATAGCGATCCATCAAGTGGTTGCAGCTTCTCGCCGAGAGGAGATATCGTCTCACAAATAATTCTGTTATCCCGCCGGTAAACAGGACGGATCATAAAGTGATTGCACTATACGAATAAACTCGTCGTTTCGCAGATTCGAGCGATGAAAATAACTGGTGTAACTGGTTATCAAACTAATATCACTGGAATTAGCAACGGGAAATGATTACCGCGATAAACTCGTTATAGGTTTGTCGGCAGAGTATTATGTAGAACTCGTCGTATCGTCGTTCCTAGAGGGAAAAGTGATTCCGCTGCTCCCGTCGGGCACTCCGGTTTCAATTTTTTCGCCGTGTGAATTAAGCGCCGGGGAAACTTTATGATAGAAACCCGAGGGAAGAGGTACGGAAATAATCCTTTTCCTATCTCT
>SHCU01000332.1:42532-62863 GCA_004307685.1 Ceratina australensis
AAGGCGCACGTTTGATAAATCTTTGAGTAAATCTGACGTCGACGTCGGTGTGACTCGCGGAACAATCTGAGAGGGAGAGAATGTAGTTCGGGTCAGTTCAGTGTTCACGGTACATAGCGATCCATCAAGTGGTTGCAGCTTCTCGCCGAGAGGAGATATCGTCTCACAAATAATTCTGTTATCCCGCCGGTAAACAGGACGGATCATAAAGTGATTGCACTATACGAATAAACTCGTCGTTTCGCAGATTCGAGCGATGAAAATAACTGGTGTAACTGGTTATCAAACTAATATCACTGGAATTAGCAACGGGAAATGATTACCGCGATAAACTCGTTATAGGTTTGTCGGCAGAGTATTATGTAGAACTCGTCGTATCGTCGTTCCTAGAGGGAAAAATGATTCCGCTGCTCCCGTCGGGCACTCCGGTTTCAATTTTTTCGCCGTGTGAATTAAGCGCCGGGGAAACTTTATGATAGAAACCCGAGGGAAGAGGTACGGAAATAATCCTTTTCCTATCTCTCAGTTCCACGTTACATCACCGGTTCCACTCTGCTCGACCATTTCAACAGACTGTATTTTCAGATCTCGTTTTGTTTTCATGAAATTCACAATTTCGCGAGACGCGAAGTGTATATCCTTTGTACCGAACGTGACGAACTAGTTACCCGCGTTGTTGATTCGAGACACATGATATCCCGAAAAAATCACTATATTCAAATTGAATATTTTGAGATGCGACGGACGGGATGAAAACTCTGGAAATTGAATAATACGCGCACTGTTTATTTGCTATCCCCGTATTTTTGTTTATACACGTTTTTCATACAGGTACGTACGTATGGAAACACGAAACTTACGTTGCATTATCGATTATACGATTGATATGTATTCCAATTTGATTTTTCTCTCGCGGGTCAGTTAAGCGTATCATTTATTTTATCATCACATATCATTTATTTGATCACGTCTGTATACGAAATAAACTAGGAATGGAACAGCGTTTTGAATGCGCGATTGAATTCTCACAATTAACCGATGCTTCGTAGCGGCGCGAGTAGATTAACGAACCGTCGAAGGAAATGATTTATTGATCGAACGTCGTATATACTGTTATTTGAGTCGAGTGATTGAAATATGTTAACAGACACGCGATAAAAGTAAACAGCCGCGGTATAATCGAGTTTCGAATTAAACCGAGGGAAAAGGAACGCATTCATGCATGCGCACATCTGCTTTATGTTACAAAAGCATTTTTCATTCTTGATCATTATCAAATAAAAATTTTTACCCGAGAAAACATAATCGTAAACGTCAAATTATTTTCGTTCATTCGTTTATTTATTCACTTAACATCTGGCATCGAACACGGCGTATTAACTACTACCAAACATTAGGATCTGTTCGAACAAAATCGAGCAAAGTCGAGATACTTGAACGAACGTCGTTGTTGCCTGTCAAGGAAAAACGGAAACGTACAGAGAAGCAATTACATTGCCTACGATGGGGTTGAGAGTCGCTGTTTTTCCGGCTCGACGAACTAATCAGAGTGTTTCAGCTACCCAAATCCTGGCGAACAAATACGGGGAAAAAACAGCGTATCGGCAAACAGGTCGCGCACCGGCCGGAAATTGGAACGGACGTAGGTGTAAATATTTAACGGAGGCCAAGTAGAAAACGATTCCCAGGACGGTGGTAAGAAATGCCTCCAAGGAGCATTATTTATGCCGTTCATATAAAGAATTTATTCCTTCAGGACGATTCCTATCACGAGTGAAAGTTGCCGAAATGAATATGTCGTACTTAAGAAATCGTTCCTTAATTAGTAACAATAATTGGTAACTGCGGATTTATGCCTTTAATGTCTCGCATATCGTATCATATATACATATATATATTACTAATTATGTCTTGTATTAATGTAAAGTTTCTGTGACTAACAACAGTTAACTCTTTATGGCACAGGATTTCAGATCACAAATATACCGGCGTTGCACAGGAATTTTATTGGGTTTTAAATGAAACAAAATTGGTATATTTTTATCAATAAAGGTATAACATCGCGTAAAAATATAACCAAATAATAATAGTTAATGTTGCCAACGCAAGGAATACATTTGTAACATTGTTTGAAGACATTGCCAACTGCTTTATGGAAATCAGACGAAACATAAACCTATGCAAATGCAGCTACTGCAAGATTTCGAGGTGGGACTAGAAACGTCCCACCATACCATGAAATACATCGAAAAGGTGGGACACTTTTAATCCCAGCGTGCTCCAAAGAGCTAATAGAATATGTGAAGGAATTAGAAACAGTCATTAATACTGAATTCTAATTAGGGATTGTACTGCCATTGTGACATCGCGTTTTGTATAAATCATGAATAGAGATAATCAAACTCTTTGAGACTGAATAGTGGAGAACGCTACGATTAAGCCGACGAGGCAGGGAAAGAGATAAAGCATGTAGCGGACGAGTAGAATAGTTTAGCATTGGTCAGACGTGTGGAGGTATAACGCGGTAGAACTGTAATCAGCTGAGCAAAGGGAAGTAGGTCATTCCCTGAATAAAAGCTTTATTTAAATACCTCTCTCATCGATTCTTTAATTAAAGTAAAAAATACAAGTACAAAAATACGTATTCCTCTTTCCTCTTGTTTAATTCACGGTTATTGTAGCGAATAAGTGTAGTCAGTAACGATGATCATAACCCATTAGAATAGCGATTTTAGCCGGGTATCGCGTCGCTTTTGTCAATAAAATTTAATACGGCCAGCGGAATCGCCGATCCGATACAATTAAGTCTTGAACTGTGTAAATGAAACGAGTTTTACGGTACGGAAAAAAGGTTTCAACATTTGTTTCATGCTGCTCGAAATGATGTAGTAATGTGTGGATGGAGAAAATAAAATGAATGGAACGTTTTTATTGGGAGAACGAAAAGTTTACACAGCCGGGGCGCTTTGGAACGTTCAAATCAAACAATTTTTTTCCTGCTTCAAAGGACGAAATAAAGTGGGGAAATCATTGGCGGATCCTGGAAAACAAGAAATTTCACCAGAATTTCTTCCGTGCACATTTAAAATATCATAAACCCCGGGATGGCGAAGTAGAAAAACTAATATAAATTTATACGCACAAGGCCAACGTCGCAGCTTATTTACAGTTATACAGTCCGCGCGAGAGCTGCAGATTTACTGTTGAAATTTACATTTTCGATAGACTTATCTTTCGACCTGCGTCGTATTTACATTTATTGCATTTTATTCTCCCCTTTTAACGTTGTACGATTAAACTCTGTTTCGCAAATAATCCGAACGTGACTTCTTTAATCACTTCGTTCATTTCGGACGACATGCAAAACGGTACTCATACGTTAAAATCGATGATCAAATAATTTAAACAGAGGTCACGAAACACGCCGAGTTAATACTAGAAAGATGGAAACGTAGTATATATCTATATTGCTCAGAAGCAATCAAAATGACTTCATTGTAAAAGAATAACTAATGGGTAAAGAAATTTATTTAAAATTAATTTTTAATATTTTTCTATATTATTTACAGTTATAAAATAGGTTATTAGTGAATATTGACAATAAAAAAAATATAAGAAATTGTATGTACATAATCTTTTTATGAATTAAAAATGTATATCCTCAGAGGATTGAAAACTGAATTTGACCAGAATGTAAGAATATTAGAAAATCAAATAAATGTATGTTAATTTAATGGACTAAACAGTGTCTAAACTCTCACACTTTTTTCTAATAGAAACCAAAAAGCAGTGAAAATGACTTCGTTGGGCAATCTAGTTTTAATGTAACGCGAATCTTAGAGCTCGAATAGCTTTAACGCGACGCTTTATATCGTTCACAAGCAGAAAATCACAAGGGAACTGGTTAATCGACGTTATGGAACCGTAGACGTCTCGCGATGGATTGGGCAACGTCAATCGTTGTCATTAGCGAAGGTTGAATACGAAATTACCAGCGTACAGGTCTGTAATCCAGCTGGTATAACACGGAGGGGAATTGAAACAACCTCGGATCAGCAATAAACGCCTCGAAAGGGTTCTCTCAATTTAGTTAAAAGCTTCTACCCGTGTGTGAGCAATAAGCCACCTTACTGTTTGAAGGCGCCTCGTTTGTGTGCCGCATCGATTGGAACCGATTTAATTGGCCCTAGTTTAGGGAAACTCCATATCAATTCGACGTCGACGTGTTATCAAAAAATTAACTTATCATTTTTTTCATTATCTCGTACCCGTTTAATACTTCCATTTACGTTGATTCAAATTGTCATTCGCGCTTGAAATGTATATGATTTATTGAGAGAGGATTGATCATTTTCGTGATTATTGGTAAAAATAATTCGTACGGAAATCGAATCTATAAATGGGAAGCAATGATATCCATTGAAAATGATTCGTCTGTAGCTGAGATCGAAACGTTATGTGGTCGATCGGTTAAATTTTTAATTACCGTACTCGTCTCTCCTTCGTTTCAGTTTATGCCCCCGGTAATTAAGCTCCGGCGTGTAACTTAATCCGGAACTGCATCCATATAATTTTCATATCGACTTCGCCCCATTTCGGTTTGTTATCAAATTTTCAATTTCCATTAACAGCGTTTACGTACGGCAAAAGAGCATCATAAATTGTTTAAGCGTGCCGCAACAGGAATTATACATCGATAACCAGTTATTATAGGCACGCTACCGGTAATCACGATTCGGATAAATAATATTACCGCTACGCACGACGTACTCTTCAATCGCAATTTCCATAATGCGTTTGCAAATTCTCGTTTGCACGGGAAGCGGAACTTAAATTCCTGTTTAAAAAAAATATCGGCTCCGCTTCCTTTGTGAATATTTTTATATAGCCCGTCGCTCGCTAATCGATAATAGTATCCCAGAGTGTTATGACACTTTTGTTTTCTTTCAAATAGCCACAGTGGCCGCTAAAAATATCTCTGACCTGTTGCGAGCCTTTGCCACTTGAAAATTTCTCGCGAGCAAAACAACCGTGTTGCATCTTCGCAATTTATTAAGAAACAAGTGAAAAGTTACATTTTTTTCATACTCGATCGTACACGCGACGTCACGATGATACGCGTAGCCATGTATTCCGTGGAACATTTGAGGATTATACTTCGGCCGTAATCCTGTCGCTCGACAAAGATATTTCTCGGTTGCAATGAAATGGAACTTTTACAGCGGAATCGCCGATCCGATACAATTAAGTCTTGAACTGTGTAAATGAAACGAGTTTTACGGTACGGAAAAAAGGTTTCAACATTTGTTTCATGCTGCTCGAAATGATGTAGTAATGTGTGGATGGAGAAAATAAAATGAATGGAACGTTTTTATTGGGAGAACGAAAAGTTTACACAGCCGGGGCGCTTTGGAACGTTCAAATCAAACAATTTTTTTCCTGCTTCAAAGGACGAAATAAAGTGGGGAAATCATTGGCGGATCCTGGAAAACAAGAAATTTCACCAGAATTTCTTCCGTGCACATTTAAAATATCATAAACCCCGGGATGGCGAAGTAGAAAAACTAATATAAATTTATACGCACAAGGCCAACGTCGCAGCTTATTTACAGTTATACAGTCCGCGCGAGAGCTGCAGATTTACTGTTGAAATTTACATTTTCGATAGACTTATCTTTCGACCTGCGTCGTATTTACATTTATTGCATTTTATTCTCCCCTTTTAACGTTGTACGATTAAACTCTGTTTCGCAAATAATCCGAACGTGACTTCTTTAATCACTTCGTTCATTTCGGACGACATGCAAAACGGTACTCATACGTTAAAATCGATGATCAAATAATTTAAACAGAGGTCACGAAACACGCCGAGTTAATACTAGAAAGATGGAAACGTAGTATATATCTATATTGCTCAGAAGCAATCAAAATGACTTCATTGTAAAAGAATAACTAATGGGTAAAGAAATTTATTTAAAATTAATTTTTAATATTTTTCTATATTATTTACAGTTATAAAATAGGTTATTAGTGAATATTGACAATAAAAAAAATATAAGAAATTGTATGTACATAATCTTTTTATGAATTAAAAATGTATATCCTCAGAGGATTGAAAACTGAATTTGACCAGAATGTAAGAATATTAGAAAATCAAATAAATGTATGTTAATTTAATGGACTAAACAGTGTCTAAACTCTCACACTTTTTTCTAATAGAAACCAAAAAGCAGTGAAAATGACTTCGTTGGGCAATCTAGTTTTAATGTAACGCGAATCTTAGAGCTCGAATAGCTTTAACGCGACGCTTTATATCGTTCACAAGCAGAAAATCACAAGGGAACTGGTTAATCGACGTTATGGAACCGTAGACGTCTCGCGATGGATTGGGCAACGTCAATCGTTGTCATTAGCGAAGGTTGAATACGAAATTACCAGCGTACAGGTCTGTAATCCAGCTGGTATAACACGGAGGGGAATTGAAACAACCTCGGATCAGCAATAAACGCCTCGAAAGGGTTCTCTCAATTTAGTTAAAAGCTTCTACCCGTGTGTGAGCAATAAGCCACCTTACTGTTTGAAGGCGCCTCGTTTGTGTGCCGCATCGATTGGAACCGATTTAATTGGCCCTAGTTTAGGGAAACTCCATATCAATTCGACGTCGACGTGTTATCAAAAAATTAACTTATCATTTTTTTCATTATCTCGTACCCGTTTAATACTTCCATTTACGTTGATTCAAATTGTCATTCGCGCTTGAAATGTATATGATTTATTGAGAGAGGATTGATCATTTTCGTGATTATTGGTAAAAATAATTCGTACGGAAATCGAATCTATAAATGGGAAGCAATGATATCCATTGAAAATGATTCGTCTGTAGCTGAGATCGAAACGTTATGTGGTCGATCGGTTAAATTTTTAATTACCGTACTCGTCTCTCCTTCGTTTCAGTTTATGCCCCCGGTAATTAAGCTCCGGCGTGTAACTTAATCCGGAACTGCATCCATATAATTTTCATATCGACTTCGCCCCATTTCGGTTTGTTATCAAATTTTCAATTTCCATTAACAGCGTTTACGTACGGCAAAAGAGCATCATAAATTGTTTAAGCGTGCCGCAACAGGAATTATACATCGATAACCAGTTATTATAGGCACGCTACCGGTAATCACGATTCGGATAAATAATATTACCGCTACGCACGACGTACTCTTCAATCGCAATTTCCATAATGCGTTTGCAAATTCTCGTTTGCACGGGAAGCGGAACTTAAATTCCTGTTTAAAAAAAATATCGGCTCCGCTTCCTTTGTGAATATTTTTATATAGCCCGTCGCTCGCTAATCGATAATAGTATCCCAGAGTGTTATGACACTTTTGTTTTCTTTCAAATAGCCACAGCGGCCGCTAAAAATATCTCTGACCTGTTGCGAGCCTTTGCCACTTGAAAATTTCTCGCGAGCAAAACAACCGTGTTGCATCTTCGCAATTTATTAAGAAACAAGTGAAAAGTTACATTTTTTTCATACTCGATCGTACACGCGACGTCACGATGATACGCGTAGCCATGTATTCCGTGGAACATTTGAGGATTATACTTCGGCCGTAATCCTGTCGCTCGACAAAGATATTTCTCGGTTGCAATGAAATGGAACTTTTCAGGATAACAAGAATCACGATGATTCGGGGAATTGTTAACAAACGGCAGGGTTAATCAATTTATGCAATTGGATTGACGTCGGACAGGATTCCCGCGACTCATGGGTGGGAATCGTTAGCGTGTCCCTGACTCTCGTTCACGGAATAATTCTACGGGCAGGAAATTATTGGTCGGGTCAGGCTTGTCCCGACGGTTCGCGTGTAGGTGTCCAGCCTGATAAGAGGCAAGAGATAACCGTCAGTGTTGAAAGTTGCGCACCGCTTTCGTGGGATAAGAGACGCTTATTTTTAGCTCAAAATAAAATCGATTTATCCCTTCTGATGGTATTCCGGCTGTGCCACGGCGGTGGCTGCGGCGTTGCACACGGAGAAACGGATGGAAACGGAAAGGGAGAGAGTACAGGGCCTCATGAAAAATAAAAGCGTGCGGAGTCGGTAAAAAAAAAATAGGAATGAGAATCGGAACGAGGGAGAACTGGCTGTTTCAGGGCCGTAATACTCTGGCCACGGTTCGTAAAGAGGGAATTTTATCGAAAGGAGCTAAGAATTTTCGTCGAGATTCATTCGGACAGAAATCGCGGCTCTACCCGAGTTTCACGGCGACACGGTGAAAACGAGGAATTGCGGTCAAGAGGATCGGGTAAATACGCGCGTGTCTGTAAACCCAGAAGAACGTATCGGATGATTCGACGATGTTTTATACATTTTAACCTAACCCACATCGTCGTAAAATGTTTGCTTCCGTCCGAAAAATTTTCCGGAGGAACGAATGAAACTATAAATAATTGTCCCGGGCAATCTGTTTGCAATATCACGTCGAGGGAGGCTACTTTGTCAAACAGAAGCATGTGTGTCCTCGTATCTCGCTTGCTTCCAGTTGGATATGCATATCAATATTGAAGTTCGCGAGTTTGCTTTGCGTCCCCGTGTGCAATCTTATCGGAACGTAAGCCACAAAGGAGAACTTCAGCCCTTCGATCGGGTGCACTTTCTTCAGAGGGCAAACTGATTCAAGATCCGCGATACCGATACGCTCTCATATTTTGTATCACTCGAGTGTCAAGCACACAAATCCTTACGAACGACGTTTAATCTGTTTTCATGATAAACGTTGATCCAAGAGCAATAGCTCTTTTCCTGTAGAAACAAGATTGATCTACGCTTTCGTTCAAATATTCAAATGCATAAAATAAAGAAACCCTCTTCATTTTTTATACCCGACTACATTTGCATATTAACATTTTACGACGCTATCTACAACGAAGAAGAAGTAGTAAAAACTGTTGTAAAGAAAGTAGAAGTTTAACTCTTAAGTTGTAGAACTAGAGTCTACTAAACGAAAATAAAACTGTATGTACATTCGTTTAATGCAACAAATTCATGTCAACTGAGAAATTATGCAGTTCCTAATGGGAGCACTTGTAATTAGCCGACGTTAGTTGTAAAGTTATCTTAATGAGCTGTGGGGCTATGTAAGTGGAAAATAAAGTCTCCAAAGAGAAGCCGTGAAAACTTTCGGAAAGAGTGAATAAGAGACATGGAAATTAGTTGGGACTCGAAAGCCAACAGACATCACTGGAACTCGAGGTAAGAATAATCCGTCTAAAAGGAAAACAGTATTTACTCAACGTGGAAGTCTCGAAACAGTGAGGGGAAATAATAAACTTCAATGCTATTTCCTTTTTGTGTTTCTTATTGATTTAGAAACCTTTCGAATAAAAGCAAATACGGTCTAAGTTAGCCCTTCTTTGTGCATGAAAGTTTCACGTGTTTTCACGGCGGAAAGTTTGCATAAGCAGCGTCCATTGTTCATTCTCAAACCGTGAGAAGATTTCAATGTTGAGATCTTTTAAATATACTGCAGAAAATCATAGGAAGAAATGCGAAAGTAAAATCGCTTTATAATAAAAAATAGATGAATGAAGATCGCTAAGAGCGAGATCTGATAAAACGATTTATCACTTAGTTGCACCTATCCAGCTGTGCTCACCGAATCAAGACATAGCAAAATTGAATCTGCGGCTCGCGTACGCGACAGTCTACGTGCGTACCTATGTGCAAGACCGTGTATATGCAACAGTTTAAACGCTCCAAGAGACGTAATCTCATTCGTTTCATTTTGCGAATTGCATTTCCTGCCGGTCTAACATTATTTACGGTCGAAAACCTGTCGCGTACGTTTCGCGTAAAAACTAACCGAATATTCACGGTTAAATATGATCGTATTAGGTTGGCGAATAAGTTCGTAGCGTTTTTATATTTTCTTTTGTTTTACAATGACTTTTTTGCTGTTTGACAAAGCGTATAATATTCATTCGATAGACTTCTTTTTGCTCTACAAAACTGTACTAATCGTCTTTTTGAGGCGTAGAAATGAAATATCCATGAGATTAAAAAGCAACATTTTCGACAACTGTTCTTCTTCGCTTTTCATCGGGGTCAAAAAGCTGCTGAAGCAGCCTGCGACATTTGTAACATGTACGGAGAAGGTGTTATAGGCGAGTCTACAGCATGGAAATGGTTTGCAAAGTTAAAAAATGGTGATTTTGACATCGACGACACGCTTCGCAGAGAAAGACCTTCTGAATTCGACGAAGAGCGTCTCAAAACACTTCTGAAAAAGGGCAGTCACCACACAAGACGTGAATTGGCCGATAAAATGAACTGTGATCATAAAACGACTCTCAATCATCTTCATATTTGATAAAAACGCTACGAACTTATTCCCCAACCTAATACAATGATTTCGCGAATAGCATTTAACGAAAAATTATTGTACGAGTCTTTTCTTAATTAGATGTAATTAAAATCTTTCGGCAGGTGCAGGGAAACTTTTACTACTGGCTGTAGCGAAGTCGGATGCGTCGCAGTGCGGCGCAGCGTTTCAACTTTAATCTGGGCGGTGTCTTCCCAAGCGTCGAGCTTAACATCGCGATGTTAAGCGAGCCTCAGATCATGTTAGAATTTTGTACGTTAATCCGATTCGCATTTATTAGCCGATCGATGCTCCGCCAAACAGGGCCAACCGTTTCTTGCCTGCTTATGGTGGCGCGTGTGCACAGGAGCTAATCATGCGGCCTTTGTTTCAATCCGTTGGTATTTCAACGTGAACTTTGATAAAATCGTACACCTTCGAATTCTCACCGCGGTACACCGAATCGAACGTGATTTGCGCGAGATTAACCTGTGACGCTTGAATAGAGAACGCAATTATCGAGAAGCGGAAAACTAAACAAATAGAATTGTGAACTCGTTGCAAGCGAATACTATTTGATTTCTTTTTTAGACGGATAAATGATAATTTCGATTGAGTTCTTAATCTGCATTTACTCATATTCGCCACATTTCGTATAAAATTGTATTCATTATACTGCATCCGAATCATTTGATTGAATTTCATTGAATCGCAAACATAGGTGGTACGTATTATATGAAAATTGATTTAATCATTTTCCGTGGAGCATGATAATCAATGAAATTTCAACGTTCAGATATAATCTCCGAACTGCATTTGTTAATACACCGAATGCAAATGTTTCTTTATTCTCTTGAACCGCAGCTAACAAGGAATACGTGCGTTTTATTACGACGTGAATACTATGTTTTGAGAGAATACGCGTACACGTTATTACAAGAGATATATTTGAGGAAATAATTACACAACTCTGTTACTGGAATAATACAAGTATATACAGGGTTGTGTAAAAAAAAACCAGGTCGAATAATAATCCTACGGCGCTTTTTAAATTGAATATCATCCGTGAAATAGCGAACTAACTGAGAAACTCCGCTTGTAAAGACACCGATAATGAAACATTACACCCGGAGCGCTGCAAACAGATTAATTACTAGTTTAATAACGTAATTATTAAGTTCGAAGCGTATGTTTTATATCGTCTACGAATGCCTGTTAATTGCGTGTGATTAAAAACACGTGACCTTTCACTGCGTGCTGGCGATAATCAACGATATTATTTGGCGTAACTTTATTACGGTAGAATTTCCAACAAGTTCAACTAATTAGAAATTTCCATATGAAGTTCCAGCAAAATTTTCATCGGACACCGCCCGATTTTACCGATAGTCGAAGCATAGATATACAATTACATCTCCTCGCGAAAACATAATGAATTCGCTGTACGCGTAACCGGAGTCCGATATTGTTTAGCCCCTTGAATGTTCCGTGGGTTATCGAAATTAAAATCACGTACGGGTCGATATTTCCCGTGATTTCACGGTTTTATCGATCACGTACGTTGTGCGTCATAATACTTCTTGCGAACAACTATCGGGATCAGCCGCTGCACTATTAATGATGTGGTATTAATTAACGTGCCCTACCGCCGGTAACCATGAATGATACATTGTGTGTTTCGGCGGAGATTAAACGAACAAGTTACTTGAAAACATATGAGACGCTTAGAAACCCTCTCGGTAATTTCAACCGAAATATTCCGCGCATCAATTAAGCCAGCTAATTTACAAACGATGCGAAATGCATTTAGGAAAATTACCTGTTGTTCTTCAGAATTATTAGATTATCGATTTTATGCATTCATAACGAAATAAAAATGCGAAAAATCAAAGGATTATATAGTGATATGATAAAAGATAATAATAGTGTGATAGTTTTGTATCATATTGTTTTGTGTGATAGTTTAGTAGTTTCACTACTAGTGAAATGATGAAAGACACGTGACAACGGATCTGATAATTATTTCCCTGAGGAATTCGATTTTAAATAATACAATAGCAGCAGCATAGCATTCGGAAATAACTTGTCAACGTCAATCTGTTCGAGAGGAAGAGGAAATACTTTAGCCCAGAAAAATCGTACGCTTTGAGACGGGAAGTCTTCTGAAGCGAATACTGGAAGATGGATTACGATAGAAAACGTAGGGTAACAAAAAAGATATTTCGATGGGGGAAATGTAGATCCGGAAGAATGAAATGATTTTCTTTCACGTTTCCTGTTTATACGCAGGAAGTTCGCAAATCGTAAGGTCAGAGGTAAACATCGATTCATCCGTTTCCATCTGTCATCTGTAATGAACAGCAACCGATTCGGAATAAGTTTCTTGGAACTCTATGCTGAAATCGTTCGAACGAATAATATGTAATATCAGTACTATTAATATGAAGGCGAAGGAGTTGGTGTTTTATCGCGAAACGGTTTTACGAATCTCATATCAATTTCTTATCTCTGTCAGCATTGATCAAAATAATTTTCAAATTATATTATTAACCCCTTGCGCTCGAGGAATTTTATCAAAAATATTTACTGCATTCACAATAATATGAAATTACTTTTATGTTCGACGAACATTATCAATATGAATTTCATTAAATAAATTTAATTTAATCAGTGACGTACGTTTCGTTTCGTTAAGCAAGTGTTGGCCATGAATCATCCCTCGAGTGCAAATAATTAATATTCATGGGCAGAGTACGCGTTTAAAAATTGCGAAACTCAGTATCGACTGAAACTCGCGCAGGATTCGGGAATAGAAGAACTGAACGTTTGAGCTAACGATCCCTCGACAGTTGAAGTGGAACGCGCAATATTCGTTCGTAGATCGTAGAATGGCGTCTCGCGGGCAAGTCGTTTGGGAACGAAGACGAAACCGAGAGGGTTATTTCACCCTCGGTTATTCGCGAGCCTAACAATAAGTAAAACGGGGACAATGCCGGCCCGTCAGACAATGCCGCGTTAAAACGGGACGAGCACTTTGGCGAAAGAACGGCGACGTTTCGCCTGTATTCATTGTTTCCTGTAACGCCAAGGCTACCGGGTGCAATTGATTTCTTCCCCGATTGCTTGGCTCGCGTTCGACGATTCACGCGTCGAGATTAACTCGAACGTGATTGGAACGTTCCGATCCGTAAGGAATTCTAAGTTGTATGATCAACTTCTTTCCATTACGATGTTTCGTTACAGGGAATTAACATAATTCAAGTGTTTGCTAATGAGACGATAAATCTAACTGTGACATTTTCAACAACGATTCATATTTGGTAATGAACACTTGAATTATTAGTCTTCTGAAGGAAGGTAATTTATTTATCGAGTTGTCTACACGTGAGACTGGTGATTATGAAATAATAATAACGCGGAAGTTAAGAAGCATAAAGGAAGAGTAAGAAGCTTTTATATCGCGAATTCTTAAAGGAGCTAACTTCCTCGTTTAGATTTGCATGAAGTTGATCGAAAATTAAAATGATGACCTCGATTCTATCCGAACAGTTTCATCCTTGAAACTTTTTCTACATTATGGGTCAATTTATACTTCGATCTAGATTAATTGAATACAACTGTCAAACTAGCTTCACCGAGTTATGATCTTAATAGTCTTTATTGACAGCCATTTCGTGGCTGCGTCAAGAAGCGCCACTGCGATTATTGCCATGTATACATGTCGAATTATTATCGGATTCCGAGAACGTAGGAACATGGCCATTCCATCACGATAATGGTCAACAACAAGGCCAGGTATTCCATTAGTCTTAGTAAGGAAATTACGTTCGTCAAACAATCCAAACTTGGGCATGTTAAAGAAAACAATTGTATTAACAGCGCATTCATTTTTCAATGTTTTCAGCCGACTCGCACATTTAAGTCGCGATCATAAAATTCTCTGAATTGTTAAATCTATTTTCATCGCGTCAAGACGCAGATCATCGCGCTAGTTATTTGATACTTTTTAATTGGCTGAAACGTACCAAATATTATGCACAGGTAATCGAATGCATAACGCATTTCTATTAGCGCATAATTGATTTTAATAAAACATCAGCGCAGCACCACTTCAATTGTAATTATATAATTAACGCGATAAATGTTTCGATTTAATTCAGAGTAACTGCTCGGTAAATTATTGCCATTATTCAACGCGAACCGATGAAAACGGTTTTACACGAAGCCCTTGCGAAATTTCTTTGTATTTTTAAATAAGCAGAAGGAGGCGTTTGTAGACAGAGTTGCGTTCTTTAGAAGAGAACCAAGAACGAACCCATTGGGTAAACGTTAAGGAATTTGTAATCGTCGGCTAAAGGTGAAAGAGGTCGGAAAAAGAGAAATAAGTAAAAAAAGAATTGACCCGTCGGTCGACCTTTGTTGAAATCGATAGACCGATTTATGCGTGAACGTTTCACGTGTAATTAGTTTCTAGCTTCGTCTTACTGGAGAATCCATTCTCGCGGCGAGAGTTACGAATTAAATTCTGTGTAAACATCTCCGTTCTTCGCTAACCACTTTTGGGTAAATGTTCATACATAAGCCAGATCTCGTACGTAAACGCATTTCTTACATCCTCTTGGCCTCGGCGATCGTTACGCTGTCTGATTTGCATTGGAAATTCCAATGTCGCCAGGAACAAGTGCAATGAGCGAAGAAAAAAAAAAAAACCAGGGTGTATGCAAAGCGGTTATGTAAAACGAACCTCATCAATCAATTTTCAGCGTGCTTTAAACCGGATTACGTACTTTTTTTCATAAAAGCGATGCGATCGATCAACGTTGAAACGCGACACCGATATAATTATTCTAGCTCGCAAAAAACATGGACACAATTTTCGAGCCGAACGTAATTTTTTAATACGCGTGAATTTTTAACTGCTTATTTATGGGAACAGCGTGCGTACGATTGATCGCTGCGTGCGACTGACAAGTTATTTGGTTAGTTATTCCTCGTCAGTCGGATTGAAATCTGGCCACGAGCGACGAACCCAGCTTTATGAATAATAGTTATGCAAAGTGTTCATTGTCACATGCAAATAATCGAAACGTGTCTATTTAATTTGCGCGAACGCGTCGATATCTATTCCATATTTGTATTTGTGCGGCACGCGTAGAGACGAAGCGGAGATTGAATGAAAAAGGCCAGACATTGAAATCGGATGAACGATTAATAAGACAACTGGACAATGGTTATGAACATTATATAATAATACCTTTCATTTAAATGCGAACGATGCCCGTATTGAATTCGCTGCGTTTATACCGAGGGTGAATGTTGTTGTAATATTGTTCCACATTGACTGATATAAATGAGACAATGGCAGTTATTGCAGTACTTCGCGTTAAACGCGATCACAAATCTGAGATTAGACAGCATCTGCGTGAAATGTGGGCGCGGGCATTAAGAGCTTATCCACACAGTGAACTCCCCATAGTTTAGTAGTTTCACTACTAGTGAAATGATGAAAGACACGTGACAACGGATCTGATAATTATTTCCCTGAGGAATTCGATTTTAAATAATACAATAGCAGCAGCATAGCATTCGGAAATAACTTGTCAACGTCAATCTGTTCGAGAGGAAGAGGAAATACTTTAGCCCAGAAAAATCGTACGCTTTGAGACGGGAAGTCTTCTGAAGCGAATACTGGAAGATGGATTACGATAGAAAACGTAGGGTAACAAAAAAGATATTTCGATGGGGGAAATGTAGATCCGGAAGAATGAAATGATTTTCTTTCACGTTTCCTGTTTATACGCAGGAAGTTCGCAAATCGTAAGGTCAGAGGTAAACATCGATTCATCCGTTTCCATCTGTCATCTGTAATGAACAGCAACCGATTCGGAATAAGTTTCTTGGAACTCTTTGCTGAAATCGTTCGAACGAATAATATGTAATATCAGTACTATTAATATGAAGGCGAAGGAGTTGGTGTTTTATCGCGAAACGGTTTTACGAATCTCATATCAATTTCTTATCTCTGTCAGCATTGATCAAAATAATTTTCAAATTATATTATTAACCCCTTGCGCTCGAGGAATTTTATCAAAAATATTTACTGCATTCACAATAATATGAAATTACTTTTATGTTCGACGAACATTATCAATATGAATTTCATTAAATAAATTTAATTTAATCAGTGACGTACGTTTCGTTTCGTTAAGCAAGTGTTGGTCATGAATCATCCCTCGAGTGCAAATAATTAATATTCATGGGCAGAGTACGCGTTTAAAAATTGCGAAACTCAGTATCGACTGAAACTCGCGCAGGATTCGGGAATAGAAGAACTGAACGTTTGAGCTAACGATCCCTCGACAGTTGAAGTGGAACGCGCAATATTCGTTCGTAGATCGTAGAATGGCGTCTCGCGGGCAAGTCGTTTGGGAACGAAGACGAAACCGAGAGGGTTATTTCACCCTCGGTTATTCGCGAGCCTAACAATAAGTAAAACGGGGACAATGCCGGCCCGTCAGACAATGCCGCGTTAAAACGGGACGAGCACTTTGGCGAAAGAACGGCGACGTTTCGCCTGTATTCATTGTTTCCTGTAACGCCAAGGCTACCGGGTGCAATTGATTTCTTCCCCGATTGCTTGGCTCGCGTTCGACGATTCACGCGTCGAGATTAACTCGAACGTGATTGGAACGTTCCGATCCGTAAGGAATTCTAAGTTGTATGATCAACTTCTTTCCATTACGATGTTTCGTTACAGGGAATTAACATAATTCAAGTGTTTGCTAATGAGACGATAAATCTAACTGTGACATTTTCAACAACGATTCATATTTGGTAATGAACACTTGAATTATTAGTCTTCTGAAGGAAGGTAATTTATTTATCGAGTTGTCTACACGTGAGACTGGTGATTATGAAATAATAATAACGCGGAAGTTAAGAAGCATAAAGGAAGAGTAAGAAGCTTTTATATCGCGAATTCTTAAAGGAGCTAACTTCCTCGTTTAGATTTGCATGAAGTTGATCGAAAATTAAAATGATGACCTCGATTCTATCCGAACAGTTTCATCCTTGAAACTTTTTCTACATTATGGGTCAATTTATACTTCGATCTAGATTAATTGAATACAACTGTCAAACTAGCTTCACCGAGTTATGATCTTAATAGTCTTTATTGACAGCCATTTCGTGGCTGCGTCAAGAAGCGCCACTGCGATTATTGCCATGTATACATGTCGAATTATTATCGGATTCCGAGAACGTAGGAACATGGCCATTCCATCACGATAATGGTCAACAACAAGGCCAGGTATTCCATTAGTCTTAGTAAGGAAATTACGTTCGTCAAACAATCCAAACTTGGGCATGTTAAAGAAAACAATTGTATTAACAGCGCATTCATTTTTCAATGTTTTCAGCCGACTCGCACATTTAAGTCGCGATCATAAAATTCTCTGAATTGTTAAATCTATTTTCATCGCGTCAAGACGCAGATCATCGCGCTAGTTATTTGATACTTTTTAATTGGCTGAAACGTACCAAATATTATGCACAGGTAATCGAATGCATAACGCATTTCTATTAGCGCATAATTGATTTTAATAAAACATCAGCGCAGCACCACTTCAATTGTAATTATATAATTAACGCGATAAATGTTTCGATTTAATTCAGAGTAACTGCTCGGTAAATTATTGCCATTATTCAACGCGAACCGATGAAAACGGTTTTACACGAAGCCCTTGCGAAATTTCTTTGTATTTTTAAATAAGCAGAAGGAGGCGTTTGTAGACAGAGTTGCGTTCTTTAGAAGAGAACCAAGAACGAACCCATTGGGTAAACGTTAAGGAATTTGTAATCGTCGGCTAAAGGTGAAAGAGGTCGGAAAAAGAGAAATAAGTAAAAAAAGAATTGACCCGTCGGTCGACCTTTGTTGAAATCGATAGACCGATTTATGCGTGAACGTTTCACGTGTAATTAGTTTGTAGCTTCGTCTTACTGGAGAATCCATTCTCGCGGCGAGAGTTACGAATTAAATTCTGTGTAAACATCTCCGTTCTTCGCTAACCACTTTTGGGTAAATGTTCATACATAAGCCAGATCTCGTACGTAAACGCATTTCTTACATCCTCTCGGCCTCGGCGATCGTTACGCTGTCTGATTTGCATTGGAAATTCCAATGTCGCCAGGAACAAGTGCAATGAGCGAAGAAAAAAAAAAAAACCAGGGTGTATGCAAAGCGGTTATGTAAAACGAACCTCATCAATCAATTTTCAGCGTGCTTTAAACCGGATTACGTACTTTTTTTCATAAAAGCGATGCGATCGATCAACGTTGAAACGCGACACCGATATAATTATTCTAGCTCGCAAAAAACATGGACACAATTTTCGAGCCGAACGTAATTTTTTAATACGCGTGAATTTTTAACTGCTTATTTATGGGAACAGCGTGCGTACGATTGATCGCTGCGTGCGACTGACAAGTTATTTGGTTAGTTATTCCTCGTCAGTCGGATTGAAATCTGGCCACGAGCGACGAACCCAGCTTTATGAATAATAGTTATGCAAAGTGTTCATTGTCACATGCAAATAATCGAAACGTGTCTATTTAATTTGCGCGAACGCGTCGATATCTATTCCATATTTGTATTTGTGCGGCACGCGTAGAGACGAAACGGAGATTGAATGAAAAAGGCCAGACATTGAAATCGGATGAACGATTAATAAGACAACTGGACAATGGTTATGAACATTATATAATAATACCTTTCATTTAAATGCGAACGATGCCCGTATTGAATTCGCTGCGTTTATACCGAGGGTAAATGTTGTTGTAATATTGTTCCACATTGACTGATATAAATGAGACAATGGCAGTTATTGCAGTACTTCGCGTTAAACGCGATCACAAATCTGAGATTAGACAGCATCTGCGTGAAATGTGGGCGCGGGCATTAAGAGCTTACCCACACAGCGAACTCCCCCGATGTAAAAAAAAGAAAAACGAATATAGAGGTCAGGTATTTTGATCACGGTTTTTGTATCTCACTCTGGGCGTAATAATCAACCTTGTTTCCCTCTAAAAAAAAAGGCCTTCGAGTACAATATCAGTTTCGGGATCATTAAAAATTTAGCGAGCGGAACTCGTTTAAATTTCCGATAAAAGTAGGTACCAAAAAATTCGACAACTAAGTCCGGGACGTCGTAAATTGTATCACTTTTTGAAAGCGAATAAAAAAGCGATGAAAATGTGTCGGTCCTCTGGACGCTGAATAGCGTCAGGCGACATTATTCCTCGCTTCTCGCAAACTATGGACTTTGCACGCCTTTCATCCCCGATATTACTTGCATTAATATTACCCGGGTGAACGGTGAAAAATTGAGTTTGTCAAGCTACGCGATAAGACAAATTATTTTATTGCGTTACCGTCGTCGATGGAAATATTTTCGAAAATTCCTCGTACGGATATGAGTTATGCAACCGAAAACCCGATTCGATATCTCTTACAGTTCCCGTTCGAGACAAATACGTCTGTACGCGTCTGAAACGAGATCTGTCAGAATGTTCGAACCGTGACCCAGTCGCACGGTTCCATGGATATTTTCCAAAGCCATTTCGGTCTCGGTTTTAACGCACCGCGGGCTGCCACGCAAATTACACGTCGTCGATATTCCGTGAATGCGCGTACATATACGAGCTACCACCTATGCCGTTCGTGGCAACGTAAAAACAAAGAAGAACCCTGTCTTTTCAGGAAAACGGATTCGAGTTGTGTACGCAGAACGGATCGTTTCCCGTGACACGTGATCTCGATGCCCATGGTCTCGTGTCGCGTGAAAATACTTGATTTAAATGGTAATGATAACGTCAGGATTGTGAATGATGCTATTATCAAAGGACCAGAGGAATTTATTATCCCTTCGTCGAAATGAGATTGCGAACAGATTCTTTCTGTAATTCCACGGATGCTTC
>SHCU01000332.1:63916-81521 GCA_004307685.1 Ceratina australensis
CGAAATGAGATTGCGAACAGATTCTTTCTGTAATTCCACGAATGCTTCGTCTCATTACGTTTCACGCCGGTGCATTCGCGTTGTTTGAGCACTGAACAGGATAATAAATTACTTTGTCAGATTTCAAAAGATCAATAACTCGTCGTATAAAAAAGGGAATTGAATAATTCTCTTCGATGTTTCATTTTCAAATTACTCTTCCAAATTCATTGCATATACACAATGCAAATATTTTACTATTTATTTAAATGTTGTAAAGTTGAATATGTGTCCTTGCTTTTCTCTATGACCAGGTTTGGAATTAACTATCGAAAGCACGAAATTTGCAGGGAACTTTGATTGCTCCCTTATGTTGTACTGGTTATTCAGAGTAGTTCGTAGATAACAGCTCGTACATGGACGGAACATGAAAGCTCTAGTATGCGCTTACCTGGTCATCCGGCTCTTTGCCTTTGGCGGTGATTAGGCGATCGCAATAGGAACCCTCCAGAAATATTACGCCTCTTGGCCTCGAACAGTCCTTGTGTTCGTAGTAGAATAATATGTTCTGTAACATTAATATACTTATTTGAGGAAATCCAAGACGTTCACGACGATTATAATTGTAATAATAATAAATGAATCGTAATAGTTAAGAAAGAGATATACTGAGTTTATTTTTGTTGAAAAGATTAAGAATATTATGTTAGTTTAAGTAAATGTTCAAGTGCAAGTTTGAGTCTATGTTTTACGTTGTTTTTTTTTTGCTTTACAGATACGTTTATTGTAAGATATTAAACTGTACAAATGTAAAGAGGAGAAGCCGGAAGTTCGTCCAAAGCCGCAAGGCAATTATTCAATAAATAATATACGAATCTAAGTTATAATAATAGGTGTCCCTGTCGATTAATCTTTAGTTTTTAAATATTATTGTTCCACGGGTTGCCCTCGTTTTAGTTTCAGCTGAAACCTATCAAGTATTGACCTATCTCAATGCACATATTGCAACATCCACAGAGGGCTTCGACCAGCGTGACAGATTTCCAAACAGTCCAGTTATAGAATCGAAACTCAGATACTCAAATTCTCGTTTAAACGCAGAAACTGTAGATACATACTAACACCGTGGGAATAGGTAACATGGATGAAATTTCATACGCAGCTTTCAATTTTATCTGCAATAACTCTCATACTTCCCATACGGTATTAAATTTAATTGTGAAAAACGAACAAGAAATATCATCCATTTAAAGGCTGAAGCGAAGTCGATTCGCGGTGGAAAATCATCGGGCGAGGTGCAAGGAACGGGATAAAATTACAAGACGGCTGCACGAACCATTACACAGCTCGACTACCGTGAGAGTTGATCAAAGCGTTTCCAGCGAAATTCCTCGTTGCTTGCCACGAGTGGCTTTTCAACAATTTTTCGAGTTAACAGCGCTTTCGACCTCTTTCGAAACGCGAGCGACCGTCGCGAACAACACGTGAAAGTCGTTCGTCTAGTTTTATACGTAATAATGGCCGCGAAGCACTCGCGCGAGCTTGCAAGAAACAGTATCGTTATATTTTAATAATGGTACAACGGAAACGTTGAAAATACAACCGTAGAAATGAAATGGTTGAAACGTAATATAAAGATTATATGAAACGTACGAATGTACGCTTTGATAAATGAAGCCGATACGTGAGTTATTTAATTAATCGTATAATATACGCAAATGTAGCTGCTTTTATTGCGTATCAATTTCGAATATAAATCAGGACATCCGAGTTAAACGAGTGGGTTAGATAAAAATTTAGGTGAATTTTAATTTTTTATTCCAGCTGTTAACGGGAACTGGCGTAAGGTAAGTACGCGTGTACGTATAACTGAAAATTCTTTTATAACGCGGAACTGTTAATTAAAAAATCCTCTTTTTGCATTGTACCTCGCCGTTCGTGCGAGCGCTATTAACCGCGCCGAATTGTTCAAAGATCCAAAAGAGTACCTCTCTTCTTTGAATGGTATTTAACAGGGAGATTTAATTAACTCTTACATAGTGTTTCACAACGATCTTTGAGGAACTTGTTACCTGCACCATTGTTCGCACATTCACACGTTCGCAAGATATTTCAGCCTTCGTTTTATGTTTGAAATATATATATGTCCTCTATCAAAGACGAGTAATTAATTCGCGATGCGACGAATAATTACACTGGCAAGCGTTACTGCATATTCGTCTCGAAGTATCGACGTCAAAGTGAACGTCGTTACCTTTGTCAGAAGCCGAACAAAACGGAATTCGGTCAGGATAAATACTCAAACGTAATCCGTAATGATTAAACGATGGTAAATCGCTCACCTGGTACAAAATGAACCATCGCAATTGCCACTTGCCCGAGTCGGCGGTCCGCTTCTGCAAGGATCCTTTCATCGAAGGATCCGTCTGCGCCTTCTCCGACATCATCACAAGCTGCGAGTCGTTTACCCTGACTGCAACACGTTTGTAAGATGGCGAACGTTGATTAGTTAAACTGAATTCAATTTCATTTTTGAGTAAACAACCGACCGTTAAACGAGATTCGTTCTAACAGATATTGACATCTCTCTGATCGCTTTCGGCTTGCGAAAAATATCTGATAAATCGAGCGAAATAAACGCGATTAAACTTGGTAACAAATATTTCCTCCAATTAAGTTATAAAGTTTTCTACAAAGCCTCGACTCTAACAAAGTTTATTGTCTATAGTTTTAAACGAGCCCGACGTAATTATCTTACTTTTCAACTCGATAAAAGCGACGCAAGCATGATTTCGAAATGAAATAATACTCTCTCGGAAATTGGTTCGTACAAAGCTGGGCGGAACTTCTTTTTCCGAAATGATAACGGACAGAATTTACTCGCCCTCTTACTCGCGCACGTCTAAAAGTTGTACACGGCATTATTCATTAGTAAGCGTATCTACATGTGTGTGTGACACGGAATTCGAAATGAGTGTGTTGTGGCATGTTACGTAGAAGTCTACCTGGTGCGTGCGTTCTGAATATTCTTGCATTAAATTAACACGAGGCGTACAAAATTATGACAAGTCCGCAGGTATTAGCATCGGATACAACAAACGTCCCGATGGAGCTGCGCGGAAATTCAACTGCGAATTGTAGGCCTGCTCCCACGTTCAATATTAATACCAACATCCTGATCAATCATTACACTTTTATCAATTTTTTACATGAACAAAGGGTATTAAAAAGTATCGAATATTCTGAATTATCACAACTATTTGATCTTAATAAATAACATAGAACTGTGGTGATGAAAATTACGGGAAACGTACGCGAAGGTAACACGTTGCAATAATAAACGGTTTACCAATGATTCGAGATTCTATTAATTAAGCGCGATTACTCGTTATTACATTTCGAATATCCGTGAAATTTAAAGTAAACACAGTTGACCCTGAAACGAAACGGACGATCGCCAATGGGTTAAAGTCGATTTAGCAAAAATCTCATTACGATTAATACTGTTTAGCTTGGTAGATAACGGGAAATCCAGATTATCTATTCAAACGTTCCACGATTAAACAACCCTCGACTTTATCTCTATTTAAACAAGCTCGGCGGATGGTGGCAACGACGACCGGCTGGGAAAATCTCAAACTGTCAGATCCCATCCTCTTTGGGCAAATAGTCCCGGAGTTGAATCCTTGTAAGGAGGAACTTCTGACCAGTATAACTATTTCCCCGGTCGAGATTTGTTGCGCTCGCGACTTCGCTCCACGGCTTTATCGCGGTACAAGTTAAGTGAAAGTTCTCCCCCGTGACTCGACTGGCAAGTGTGAACCAGTCCATCCATAACTTTGGTCAAACAACTTTCGGCAACCTAGTAAAGTACATTTCCTTATTTGTCGAGAAGTTGCCCGTGCACTACTGCAAATTACATAATTCTACTTTCACGTTTATTCGATGGTATTTTACGAAATCGATTTACCGCGTCCGTCGTACGAATGACGAACGGACACGAGTTTTAACCTTACGCTTCAAATACGAAATTGCTGCGGAGACGTAACCGTCGAACCTGAAGTGATACGACCTTCTGATCTGTAAAACGCGTGGAAGTGACACGAGTATAGAGATATCGTCGAACATGTTCCTATCATCGCGCTTCCTACGAACGTGACATTTTTCGATAAATATTTTAGATACCGCTGGAGGTAGTAAAAAGCCAGTGAAATTCTAACGAATTGTTGCCCACCCGCTGCACTTTAATCCCGTCGACATGCCCGTTATCGATTTCCCCGATCCAAAGCCAATATTTCAAATTTCGTAAATGCAGCATCCCGAATTTGCATAACCGGGGAGAATAAATAAAAGCATGGAACCTCAATTTGTCTAATGCGCGAACAAGGAAGCCGACGGCGTTCAATTACCAGCAAAATCCAGTCACCTGAATTTCATCCTTAATTGCTTCGAGCAACGGATGCATTCTGATTAGCGTAACGAGACGGCTGAAAGTAATACTTCAGAATATTTATAAGAGGATTTTCCACGAATTCGTTGTCAGTTAATCTTTTTGTGAAATCCCTCTATCCGGATACGTATGAATACACGGTGCTACGCATAATAAAAGGTTTTCCGTTATACCGGCTGTAGGACTCGAACGCAATCCGACATTTAAAATTCTCTTTGTCCCCATTGTACGTCGGCTTCCGCTGATCGCACAACGGATTGATCCAGATATAAGAACGAGATCTTGTTTACTCACCAGTTCTTTGCATCTTCGGGCTGAGCATGATCGCGGGTCGTTGGCAAATATTGATTGTCCAGGATACCTTGTACAGGATACGGTGGCATAGAAAATAGTGTCCGGCCGTCGTCTACCGCGCCGTGAGAGCTTTCGGAACTCCAATTTCTTGAGTCTGTTCAGCTACGCCCCGCCACGATTCTAAACAGGATAAACAGACAACTGTTCAACTTTTTCAGCGACGTTCGGCTCACGTGTACAAGTCCTCAATCTCTTTTGTTACTTTATCGCGTGTAAGTTAAATCGCGAAGCGTTTAGTAAAGGAAAGTTCCCCTGATCTTCTTTCGGCGCGTTAAAATGTATTTTCTTACTAGTTCACATGGCGAGATAGATTTAAGTTTAGTAATAAGGAAGAAATGTAAACGGAACGGAGGTCCGTATGTACCCCGAGATGGGAATAAACTAACTATTCTATTGTATTCTACTAGTTCACATGAGATTCTCTTGGAGTAAAATAAAATCAGGTATTTCATGGCGTTTGCTCGTTCGAATTACAAAACATTTCACAGGCTGAATGACGTAACAATTCGTATGAGCTACGTTTATTTGCATTTGATATACACCGATGCCAATTAAACGTGTAGGGCCTGGCAGTTTTCGTCACCCTCTGAACGTCACTCAACGCTCTCGAAATGAGCGAAATGCAGAGCCGTGGATTGTTAAATACATCCACGCGATTCCTACGGGTATTCGACGAGTTTTTATTTATCGGAGTATTCGTCGAGCTCTGTTCACGGGCTACGATTTATTACACGTGCATTATTGTTTCCCGTAACGAGGATGTTCAGGAGTTTTATTCCCTCTCATACATCATGGATATTAGACAATAATTTCACTTATTACGTTATTTCTAACAAATTTTCATTCAACAGTTGAGGTAACGAGAATTGCCTTAATTACGTAGAACAAGATTCTTCAATTTTTTATATTCGAATTTCCGTTTATTTTTAATCTTTGATATGTTGCTCATGGACATAAGAAGGGAAGAGCAATCGCGAAGGGACAACGTGTAGAGAGAAACTAATCGAGTTAAGAGTAACTTAATACAAAAAGGTTAAATGGGATATGTATGAAAAATGAATTTAAACAGAAAATGGAAGAGAAATAAAAAGTATTGAATATGTTGGAACAATGAAGACCTGATCAACTGGGAATATGTGTTGCTCTATTCCAATGACCAATGGACAATAGCCAATCGACGTGCAATTTTAGAAAATGACCGATCTCGAGAAATTTCGCCAAGGTCCAAGCACGGACGTCAAGCAACGTTCAATCTAATATTACAATTAAAATTATTCGCAGTCGAAACGGATATAAAATTTGCTCCGTTACAAGCTCATTTTTTAAACGTAATTGTCCATTAATTAAAGTTGAAACGAAGTTTATACATATATTAAGATCGCTAATTGAAAGAATTCAGGCAGAGTTCGAACTGTTTTATAATGATTTCAGCCTGTAGAACTCGCGTGTTAATTCTACGTTCATTAGCACGCCACGGCGTAACACTTTAGCTATCCTCATTAAAGCAAAACCTCGTCTAATCTTTGAAAACTTAATCCGCGTGTTTGCATATCTTTAAACGAATAAGTGACTCAACGAACTGCTCAGCACACTTTTAAACCACGCGACTCGTTACACGTTATAATCACGCTTACTAAGAGAACGGGCATGGGAATTTAATTTAACGCCAATTGCTCGAAACGTTCGACGATCAATGAACGAAGCGACGGTTGAAAGTTTCTGAAAAAAAATAAAAGAAAACCGAGAAGGTGAATGAGAGTTGCTGTGAGGCAAGCCGAAGAAGGGTAGAAACGATCCGATGAACGAGCCGGGAGAGGCAGAATAAACCTTGCGCCCGCATAATTCGAACCTTTCCGCAGTGTGCAGCAAATCAAGTGTACGTCCTTGGAAAGGGGAAACAGCCAGTCGATCCGTATAACAAATACCTGGCATCGAATGGCAACCAACAAGAAAATCGAGCGGTGAACGGTAAAAATACCGATACAAGGTCCGATAAAGGCGCAGGGTGAAATACGACGGGGAGAAGAAGAAGAAGAATAAGAAGAAGAAGAAAGGGCGGCGGTAGACGTTGCGGTTTACTGCGGAATCTTATGAATTACTACTTCCAATTATGGGTGGAGCCAAGCGGCTCGTAGGTAGTAATGAAATCCCGTAGAATGTGTTTAAGCTCCGCGGAAATGCTTCAAGAACAATAACTCACGCACTGGATTAAGTGTTTCGTAATTACGCGCGAAGTAAGAAATTTACGCTCACTCTTTTTCTAATTATCTGTAGTACTCTCGGCTACTTTTATTCAACGCGATAGAGATGTACATTTATCGGGATTGAGTTCGCGCTCCTAAACGGATTTTAATATACCACTTTTCAGAATGCTCGTTGGAAGCTCGTAAAACACGGATACAACGGCTGCCGACGTATCCGCGATATAAATTGATAGCTTCTTTTTTAGAATATCGTTCATGCGGAATAATCATGCGGCGGGCGAGCACTGCGCGTCGTGTTCAAACGTAGGAACAATGAATAGAGCGGACGAGATGCACGCGCGGTCCCGATTGCGGCGAATCAAACGCTAAAGGACGGCAACAAAAAAAAAAGGAGCTTTATACTCGAAACGCGATTGCAAATTGGAAAATACGGTGAAAAAGAGGAAGTGCGGTTTCGGTGGAAAACGAATTTCACCGTGCGAGCAGGAAAGGAGCGAATTAGTTTCCGTTGCGCGTACACGGGATAAGAGAAAAGGGAAATACGTATAGGCGTTCGGGCGCAGAGTAGAACAGGGTAGAATAGTAAATAAGATAGCACAAGAATTCAGTGTTCGTTCCGCACAGTACCTGTTACTTCTCCCCCGACATATCTCCGCTCCCCAGCGCTCGACTGACGCCGCACCACCTGTTCGTGCTCCAGATTCTCCGTCCCCACCGCGCCCCCTCCAACCCTCTCTAAATATATATTCCTTCGACCGCGGACGTCCGAAGCGATGCTGCGACGAGTCGAGGCGGCGGCTCCGGCGCGTACCAGCGGCGCGACAACGCGTTTCCACGTTTACGAAGTTGTAACTTGAATTTAAACCGTGATCGCCGATCGAGATCGGCGGCTCGTAACCGGCGAAGAGATGCCAGGTGGACGGTGCGACGAGGACTCAGCTGGTGGACCGTTACCGGCACCCGACGCTCTCATGATCGTGGACGTTTCGGCGCCGGGGCTCGCGCGACATGCCTACGACGCATCGTCACGAGTTCACCGGGGTCTGATTCCTCTGCTCTGCCTTTTCTTCAACCCCAGAAGCTGCGCTTACCCTGTCACTGCGCATACTCCCGATGCCGAGCTACCCCACACGACAGGGACGGGGCGGATCTATATGCGGGCTAATTGGGCTGCGTGAAACAGGATCAAGTTCAATACGAACGAATCCCGCTCGGCGATCGGCGATTCGCGACGGGCCACGCGATTGATCGCTGACTTTTCACCCGGTTGTTGGTTATTCATTTTTGATGCCAGAAGCTCGGACACCAGAGATCTGGGTTAACGTTAAAATTATACAGTTTTTAATTAAGAATTGCAATAAAAATACATTGTCATAACCAGAAAGTAGTAAAGTCGATATCGTGCATAGAGAAACCGGTATAACATAAATGATCTGCATTTTAAACATCATTCAGTTTAAAAACAGATTTACCTGATAAGCGATTTCCTCTTAAAAAATTCTGGTATACGATATCGTTTTACACCGAGATCCACTCGCTTGATCTCACCCTAAGCAATCGACTTTCTTACCTGAATTATGCATACGAAGATGCGAAGTGGATTTTTATGCTTTTGTCACAGAAATAAACGCCTATGTACAAGGCAGAAAATGAATATTTATGTCTTAGAGATTTCTTCAGTTTTGAGAGAACATACTTCGTGTCCTTTCAGTCGATTTTTTAAATCTTTCAAGTACTCTGATCATTGAAAAAAATTCGACTTGAATTTGCTCTAAAGTAGAAACGAAACTTACTTCCGATGAAAACTAATACGCGTGAAGATCGTGAAGTAGAGTACGTCTACATATCATTGTTCCGAAATGAGAAAATACACGTTGTTTCCAGCGTACACAAGCATAGCCAAAGGAAACTTCAGTGTTTGTGTGTCAGCTTCGANGTGTTTGTGTGTTCGTTTTGCTTCAGCTTCGATGTTTCCTTCATACATCAAACACTCGTTACATTCCCTCGATCACTCTACCCGTAGATTGGCCTACATTAATTTACAGGGTGTTCTTCGACAAACGGAACTCACTTCTTCTCACTTCAACAAGCGTCGCGATATTTTAAAGGCACGTTATCCCATTTCAATCAAACCTAAATCAAATGCATCTTTAAAAAAAGAAAATACGATCTTCCTAAAATGGGACGATCAATCAACAATTTCGCCAAGTTATTTAAAGAATATCCGAGGAATCTCCGTGGGCTGCTCGAAATCTAAAATTAATATCATCCCCAATGCATTTTTAATTGCAGAGTAAATTTGGTCACCCTATATTTGACGGTGGGAAGAAAATTAGCGCGTTCCGAAAAGCTGGCATCCAACTCCTGCATAACTACCCTCCCTAAGGTCTGACCCTCCTAAATACTCTTGTCTCGCCACCCCTGTACCGCAAGTCTACCCCCTCAGTGCTATGCCAGCAACGATCCAGGTCGCCTTCAGATCGCTGCGTCAGGATTTAGCAAACATCCTTCGACGGATCCGAGGAATCTTAAACGCGGCCGCACGACTGGCATGGAATGGGTAAGATTTTCCGCTCGACACTTGTACCCGTAACATCATATCATTCCAAGAACATCTTACTTAAATTTAATTAAAAATTCAAAAGTATTATATTCTATACCTTATTAATTAAAATCATACATCATTCATAATTATTGTAACACAAAAGAGTATTTCACACCTCAGTTCTGCTTATGTCGGATATAATTACAGAATTAATTTAAACACGTTTTCTCTAAGTTCAACGAGATGAAACTTGCCCGATGAATTTACCAGCGAGGAATGCAAACTATTTCATAGTGTAAATGAATCTTAGTTTCCGGCAATTAAATTACGGGGTGAAGGGTGCAACGTCTACTTTCTGCTTCCCAGCAACAAGTGATAATGCCGTTGCGCTAATCTCAGTAACGGCGATAAGGATTTCACGTTTCAATTACGGAACACGCGGTAATTTCAGAGCACTTTACTTCTCAGCTACTGATTCTATTACCAAAACTGAGAGTTACGGTTATATAATTCCGTGCAGGGGTGTGTTAACGATACACTTAATTCCATTAGCAACGTGAACAATTATAATAGCTGTTAAACAGGGCCTGTAATTTTAGCAATACTAAATTAATACATTACTTCATACAATTTTCGCATAAAGATTGATGCTATAATTCGTACATTAATTGTTACAATGTTTCAACTAATGCTAGATAAATGTAATATTCAGACGTTAGTGATGCAAGCTTTATGTACTGTATTTTTACCGCTCGTATACTGAATCATCCCCGAAACTGTAGTGTAACGAGGTATGGACAAAAAACAAAGTATGAAAAAACGAAAAAAGAGGTAAAAAATAAATGGCAGACAGATGTTAAACAATGAAACTGCAAATATATAAATGTCAAAGGTTCGTTTCTGAAAGTAAACAACGGGAATGCAAAGTGTGCAACTGCATATTCGTTCCGCGAGATACAAAACTGAAAAAAAAAATGAAAAAAATGTACGGTACGCAGCTAAGTGAATATTAAAAGTAATTAAAATTCGACGAATTGTATTTCCGAGATCATTTAAGTGCACCACAGGCAATAGTGAGTTTTCAAGGTTCTCTGATTCCAAATCAAATTATTATCTGGACAGGTAATTCGATAGTGATTTTGAAACGTAATCCAACGTCGATGAGCGTGTGTGGGAGTGAACGTACACGTGGGAGCTGCGAATGTGAGCGTAGTAGTTAATCCGAATGCCCGGAGGGATTCTCATGGTGACAGGAAAATTTTTCATTTTATCGTTGAAGGGCGGCACATTTGCCACGGTATCATACGTGTACCAAATTTCAATTCGCGCTATAAATAGATACACGCAACAGGCAACATCGGATATCAATACCAAAAGGTTGATACGGTCTTCGACAAATAATGTCATTCGATATGAATTAGATACAGGTCAATTGCTGTTAATTTGTATTAATAGAAATCTACCTGGTATCGTCTGCACCCAATACCCGAAGTGCTATTACAATTTCAATTGTTAATAAAACCTTCTTCTCTCGAACTTAAAAATAAATGAAATTAAATAAAAATGGTATTACTATGAAAGCACAGTGTCGCATCATTTTTTCTACCGGCTTTAAAGACAGGTTCCAACGACAAAGAGGGACGTTGCAAGCGACAAAGGTAAAACTGAACTCGTAGTACATCCACCAAAATGTTTGTATTCTCTGTAGCTTGCTCGACAGTAGTACGTTATTCCCTTTGATCTGTTTCCTCGGTTTAAAACTGTGATATAATGGAGGGAATAAATTGTCAAGGAGTTCCATGTGTCACCACAATATTTTACGTTCTCTATTCGACGGCGAAATGTCATCCTTCCTTTTGACGTGCCCAGTTAAAAATTCTTTTTGAGGAATTGAAGCTATACACGTATCAGTATATCCTCGTTAACACTGCATCTGTAATACCTTATTTTTATAGAAAAATTTAAATTGAGATAAATTGACACATGTGATAATATGATAACATGTGATAACAACACATGTGATAATATTTTATTCATTTTCGCTTGAGTGTACGAAAATAATATCGACTTAATTTAATTAATATATTTGAATTATGGATAATTGCCATGTATTAGGATGAAGCTAGAAATTATTTGCAAAATTAAAATAAAAGAATAATTTCTTTACAATAATTGATAAGAACGGAACTGAGAGTGTCGGTGGATCTGCCGACAAACTGCCTTCCGATGGCAATCGTATATTGTCGTCGCATAACTGAAATAAAAAATTGATACACTTATCTTTAAACTCTACTTTATCGTTCACATTAAATATTTGCATAAAATAAGGAACAAGTGTGGATTCTGTTGTGGTGATGTCTAGTGTACCAACTGATGATGATTTAGCAGTTAATGATAAAAGGTCGGTGCCCAGGTTCCCTCAGATTTCTTTTCCTGCCGCGTTGTAACATAGGGGCTGGCACTCTTTACTGATCTCCCCTCGGTGGTATAGATCTGTGCTTTAAATCTGAAATAATCTCGAATAAGCTAAATCTTACTTTTGCACCATGATATACTTTACATAAATATCCATTAATATATCTAGTCAAACTTAAGGACACGTAAAATTCGAAGTGCTAATAATTAATTTATTGGCTCTGACATTATTATGAACTAACGATATGGTTTTTCTTAATTTAGAACGTTTTTAGGAAAGCGACTATTTATTTGATAACTCAGCTTTTAATGAAACTTACAACATCGTATTTTATTTTACAATTCTGATTCTATTTCAAATAAATTGTAAATGATACGTTTATAACACGAAAATGATTCGCATAGATTTATTACAAAACACGATGCTCGTGTACTCTACGAAACATTTGATAACGTTAACTTTGATTACATAGTAGATTTCCTTAATTCGCTTGAAGCGTACTATTTTTATTTCCTGTTTTAATAAAAAGTTCTAGTGTAAATTTTATATATTGTCTTTATCTAGCTTGACTACGTACTCTACGATTTTTAAAACAATTACATACTGGAAAATTGGCAGCAATACATTGGCATGTTTATTGCTTTACAACACATCTGTAATAACTTTATAATCTTTATTTTTGCAAATTATCTACATTTCCTTCGTTCTCGCGTAATCAATCCCAGTGTCCTCAAATAATGAAGTTTTAAAATAAATAAATAGAAATATTTTACTCTTACGCTACGTACGCAAGTATACTCTTTTGTTGAATAAATTATTCCGAAAAATCAAATATTTTGTGTCATCTATTCCTCCTCTCATCTTATTTGAATAAATTTTCACTATCATAAAATTGTAGCTAGAAATGAATATTTTAATAGGTATCTTATCCAAATCTCGTTTTTCAACAGTAATTAATTATACATGCGGTTGGGTAAATTTAAATGTATCAGCAACTTGAAAATGTAAAAGATTTTCATGCTACAAATTTACTATCTTTAATTAAGTCATAATTAAAACTCGACTCGGATCTAAAATAAAAATAAGAAGAATAAATATAAAAAAAGTAGGGAATGATCATGACGCAAAGACTAAATCTAAAGGTTTGTAGATTACAAGTATCGACAAAGCGTAAACATCTGAGGCTCGTCTTCCTAACTGAAAAACATAGAAAAAATGAGTGAACATTTCAAAATTAAAAAAGCATTCACGTTCATTTGAACAGATAGATGCAACCAATCCCTGTATTTCTGTTGGTCAATTCAAAAATATATTATGAACAATTGGCAACTTATTTAATTTGTTGTTACTTGAAAAAGAAATTGAACAAAAAAATGGACTGGATATGTTCACTTAATGATACATGTATTTTACAGTAAAAATGCAAATTAACACACTTACGAAAGAAACAATTTTTCATTCGTATGGCCGAGAATGTCTAATTAATTTGAAGTTTCTAATTAAACAATTAAAACCGATTAATATTAAGTGTCCTGTCTTACAGTACGCTAAAATATAAATAAAAACCTGTAATAGATAAATGTTGTTACAATTGCTATACAGTTTAAGAATGGAACTCCACACTCTTGGATAACTTCGATACTTCTGTACGCCTATTAATATTAATTATAAATAAATGCCACATAGGTCTCGAATTAGTTCGATATATCATATCTTTCATTTACCGTTTCACAATCGTGGAAATGATAAATACATTAAGATTATCGGACAACCAGTTAGTAGATAATTACAAAATACAGAAAAATTTAATATTAGTATAATATAATGAGCGACCCATTACTGCCTTTGTTCTTTAGGGATACATTTAAAAGGTAACAAAATAAAGGCTATAAATTACTGATTGCACAAGCCATTCTGTAATCATATTATCAAAACAATGTTTACGCAACATGCTACAATCGCTTATTTTTACTACAAATGTATGTTGTTCTCCTTTTTTCATTCAAACAAAAACTAGTAATCCATCAAAATTATACCTTCTTGCTGAAATAGGAATCTCATTTTATGGCTGATACTTCTCAACATTAAAGGATTCTTTACAAGTCTGCTTGGACAAACTGCTGAAGAAATCTAAACACATCTTTGTATTCCCCACAATATAGAAAATACAGTTTCATTCTGTTTTACTCTTACAAAACTTTTATTTTTTATAGCAAAATTGTGGACACAGGTGCAGGGTACGCAGCTGGTGCGGGTAAAGTGATCGGTAAACTCGGAAAGATAGGGGTAACGTCACTTCGCATTCGTAGATGGTCTAAGATCAGTTGTCCATAGCATATCTCCGAGTCCATTCTTTGGCATTGCGTATCGCTTCGCTTTCATTAACTTTCCAGAGTTCAGCTACGTCATTTGCCAAAGGATCATCTGGATTCGGTGCACTTAAAAGTGCTTGTATTGATAATAAAACTGTTCTAATTTGAAGAGCAGGACTCCACTTATCTTTAAGAATGTCCAGGCAAATCCTGCCCAATCTGCAACAAATAAAAATTTTTTTACCTTTAACTACCAAGTTTAAACATAGATCGATGAGTATATCCTATACAATAGAAAACATGTAAGCTGACAAAATGTATCGAGTCAAGTATCATGTATGCATACAAAGGTCAGCGAGAGTAGAAAAGATTGTTTGAAACGCGAAGAACATTGTAATATTTCAATTTCTGCTGCATTATTTTCTGCCAACCTCCAAAACTGCTGAAAGACTTTCGCATACGCGTAAACAAAGAATACGTGCGCTGAGTCACGTATCGCGCGAAATTACGTCCCCGGTTATTCCAGTTGTGCGTGAACGTTTTAGGCAATTAGCAGTATACGTGTAACAACAAAATACGTACGATTAACTGAAAATATCCCCGCGTCACCCCGCAGTGTGGCAGATCGTCCCGCCTGTCTCTCTCGCTCTCTGGTGGCCTTTTCTTTCTAGAAACCTCGAAATCGATTTCTAATGCTATTTTCGATGCGGTTTTGCGTTTAACGAGCAATCGGCTTTACAGCCGACTCGGGAAATCTGTCCGGAACCTATCGTGCAACCCCGAAACAGACACTTTAACGAAGTAGCAGTGTTAATTAAATTTTCACACGTAAATGTGTGTTACAGCCCTCGCAACCGCTTCTCGCGATTCATCTTATCACGCGTTGATGGCGCTGCGTACCAGTCCACTGCGTAAACCAATTTAACAATATTTGATAAAACCATAACGAGACTATATGGAAATAGGAATCATCCGGTTAATAATTATTGATTTAAACTACTGCTTACCTTCTATGCTATAGTTTCTAATAATTTAACGATATACCGATCGTCAATAATCAATGAATCAAAATTATCTACGTTTATTCAATTACGTAGACATGCAAGTATTCGATTTTTTTCATACAGGAAAGTGATATAAAATAAAAGTTCATTTGTATTTGTAATAAAATGTCGGTCGCGGTGAGAATAGAGTATGGTGTGGTTTTGAATTTCCCGCCAGTAGCCATGAGCGCTTGGTAGTAATTCAGGCGATATATTCACAACGTCACGTTAGTGTGCAACTGACAAACTGCCGCGAAACGTTGTAAAGTTATTGAATGTCTTTCATAGTTATTGAAATGTCAGTTCGACGTTCTCGTTATTTGAAAACAATTTGCAGTCAGCCTTTCTTCAACATTGTTTAATTTTTTCCACGACAAGAAGGTGAGCTATGTCAATAATAACCATAAACTTTGTTGTGATGTCAACCCTTCGTAATTCATTACGAATACGAAATACGCATTAATAAAACGATTTATTTGCGATTATTAATTCATTTGAAGAGATATACAAATGATAATTATTTGTTGTTTGATAGAATTGGAAGTTTGACAGTAGTATAACCTTAACATGAAATGTCATAATTACTCGCAGCTTATTAGTATTTCAATTATATGTTCCTTACAGCAGTTTATTAAAGATGGCTGATGTACGTTTGCTGATACAAGAAGAAGGCCGGGCAGCTAGAAATTTGATAGCTTTTAATGTACCAGTTGGGACAAACAATACTGAGAAGATTACCAAAAAACCTCCAAGTGTTCCAAGAGTATCACAGGCAAACAGTACTAAGAGATCTATGAAACCAACAGCTAGAGTCAGATCGGCTTCTACTGGCCGGGATAAAAAATCTGGTAAGTTGAAACATTTAAAATGGATTGAGTTATTTAGATAATTCATGTAACTGATCGTATCATGTGTCATTCTAGAATTACAAGCTAGGTACTGGGCTTTCTTATTTGGTAATTTGCAAAGAGCAGTAGATGCCATTTATCAGACCTGTGAAGAAGATGAAAATATTTCTGAGTGCAAAGAAGTGATATTAGTTTTAGAAAACTATACTAGAGATTTCCACAATTTAATTGAATGGTTTAAAGTGAAGTGGGCTTATGAGAATTCACCACCACCGTTAAGGCGTACTCCATTGGCATGGGAAGTAAGAAAAACGTCGCCTTGCCGCATTTGGAATTCGACGATGATTCCAAAATCCACTAGTCCTTTGCAAAGAATGAGCCCCACAGAATCCATCTGTAGAAGTCCTGTTGACCAAGTTATTTCAGAAAATAAGCCTATTAGCATAGATAATAGAGGAAGTCACATGAAAGGAGAATCTGCACAAAAAATGCTGAAGGATAATCGAAGTAATATTTCTAAAAATAATATGATAGAGAAATGTAAGAGTGCTGTAGACAAAGGAGTGAATCAATCATTAAGTAAAGATAAATTAGCTTCCCTAAAAGTAAACAAAGCCTTTGTCAAACATTCAGTAGTTACCAAAACTAGTAACAATGTTAATGCAGACCAGAAAGCAAATGAAACAAAGAATAAGAGTGTACCCAAATCATCTAAGGTGGGAATACATCACAGTATGATCAAGACAACAGATTCAAATGTGATAACTGAGAAGAGCGACAGTGATAAGAGTTCGCAATTAATTACATCGACAGAAAAAGAATACTTTAAGTCTAATGGTACCGATAATAAATTAAGTCCACAAAATAATTTTCAAGTTAAACCACTGAGCCCAAAGAACGATTTGGGTCTAGAGAAAAATGAAATTAATGCTAAGGTGCAGAAGCAGAGTGCTGAGAAAAATGTTCGAACCATTGGCATAGAAAACGTGGTAACTGAAAATAAGATAGCAGAGTTAAAGGACAATACTGTGGCGAATAAGAATATGCAGAATATCGTAAAAGCTTCGAATAGAAGTAACCAGAAATTGAAGAGGCAATCGAGTATCAATGATAATTCGAACAATAAAATTTTAACAAAAACCAGTCCTGATACACCATCCAGTAATATCACTAAACCGTTAGTTAATACTACCAAGCCAGCGTATTCTACAGTATCACAAATGAAGGCTGTTAAACCAAAACAACCAGCATTAGAAACTCCCAAATTTGTTAGAAGTAAAACGACATTAAGTGACAAGAATTCATCAACTCCGAACAAAGCCAGACCTGGTACATCTGTAATAGTTAGGCAACGTTTTCAGCCAATTGACAATAAGGTATTATTAATTCTTGCTAATTCTCTTACTAATTTACAAGCTATTAACTTCGAATATAAATAAAGCTCATAAATTGTT
>SHCU01000332.1:95339-114513 GCA_004307685.1 Ceratina australensis
TGATAATAGCGAGCGACAGTAATGACAACAGTAATGGGAACTGCGGGATTGGAGCAGTATTTGATCAGGCTGCTGGGAGATAGGGTCGCGAGTAGAAATAGGAGGAGGACGCGGCTGCTTCTATTCCCATTCTGCTAAGTGCCAAATTTCACTGCTCTCCGTTATCCTTCCATAATGCCGGGGCCAGGTTTAAATGCTGCTGGAAAAACTTTTGTTTATTTCAACTTCCGCTGCGCGGACATGTTTCGTTACGTAATATTTAACGCACGTTTCGTTTTTGATACGGTATCAGATTTTTCATTATTTATTTTTCGGGTACACGTACGCGGACTCTGGTTTTCGCGTTTAATGAACTCCATTAAGCTTGTTGATTTATCGTTACCTACTGAATTTTTCGTCGGATTTACGTGTTTTGTAAAATTTCCAGAAATTATATGAAAAGCCTTGCAGTTGCAGATTATCTCATCGATAATTGGTAACGAATTTACCTTACAATCTGCGCTCGGTCTATACGTGAAATTGATTAATTCCATGGTTAAAATGAATAAATAGGGGATCAGGTCTTTTGATCGGGGCCCGACATTTATTTGTTAACAAAAAAGCCCGTCGAATGAACATTTGAAGCACCCTATAGACCCGCGTCCTTTTGACTCTCGCAGCCGTGGCAGAACTCGATTGTGTGTATAGAGTAGCAGGATCCACCTCATCCCTCGGGCTACCGAAATCCCGGCGTGAATGCATTACGCGTCAACGAACCCAGAGTAGCAATATCCTGAGTTGCTCGATGTTAGAGTACGAGGATTGTAATACATTACCAATTCGACGAACGCCTCGGCCATTTGACCTTGTTTCAGACTTTATTTCGCGCCTCTGTCTCGCATTCATTGCAATTGAATTCGCAAAATTTAAACGTAATTCTTATAAAACCCATCGCGTCACGTTCTATTTAATTAAAAGTAAAATGATCATCGGTTCGCGATGAAGAATAAATTTGTCCGAAATTTCTTTTATTTTTGCAAGTGACACGTAAAATAAGCGTGTACGCGCTGTGTGTTACACAGATGATCTCCGATACCGGAATAAAAAGGTATGAGGGCGAGAAGGGGATGCTGAAATTCGGTAGCCGGAGACACTTGTCAACGGCAGGCAGGGGGTCGGTTTCAGGGGTAGATCTAGGCGACGTAAATATTGTAACAAGTGTGCCGTCGTTGCCGCGCGTGACATTGATGTGTTTGGTTAATCGATCCTGGCGTTGACAAAATTTTATTTTTCATTACGATGAAACATCCTCATCGGCTTCATGGGTAATAGGCAACGATCAAAAACATGGCCGGGCAAACGGTTTTCAATTATTCACGTGAAATAATTCGATCGAAACCATTTTTAATATCTTAACCGTTGCAATCATTGATCCGGCTGTCTTCGACACTTGCGGACAATCGAAATTCGATCAGTGAAAACTACGGCTAAGTGGCCGTTCTTCATCGTTTCTGTTGATTTTCTCAATTCATCGATACGCGCCTGTCGTTTCCACACTCGCCATTTCGCTGCGCAAACATCGTCCATTGTGAACGCAGTGGATGACACTTCTGCCAGGCACATTTGCCGCACGCAGGAAAGAGCTTCGTCCAAGTGGATCCTTCCCATTGGATAGCAAATTTGATAAACAAAATATTATTGTCTCGATCGTTAAACAGTATACTTCACAGCGAACTGAAATAAGAAATTCATGATAAATGAACTCTCGAATATTTGAGCAAAAATGAAATTTTTATATCTCGTTCATATGAAATTCTGCTAATCCGTAAAAATCTGCGATGAATTCGATCAAGCGGCAACTGCGTGGCGCATGCAAATCGAGACAGAAAACGCAAACTGTACGTGTTCGATAAGCCGTAAACGGAACGCAAATCATCCCCTAAAGCTCATCGAGGTAATGCGCGCATTCGTCGAATCGTCACGACTATCGACAAAATAGCATCGCTGCGTCCATGAATATGTAAATTAATTTGCTGGATTACCAAGGACGAGGTCCTCCACGGCGTTGCACTTAAACCCGCGAAATTGCGCAAGCTGGTGCAACGAGGCGCGCACTGGCCCGTCTAAAGATATGCACCCCTGCGCCTCTTGCTATGAAATAATCATATGGTTAGCTAATGGCAGCCGGGGGTTACCGATTGCTCGTGCCGCTGCGGCCTCCATAAGGCGTTCGGGGCAGAATAATAAATAAATTCAATGTATTTGCCTCGGACCCCCGCAAACATTCAATGATAGATCGGAATCTTGGAGGGCGAGCGATGATGCATGAGTAGTTGGACCCTGGCTATGGCCAGACGTGCGTGAAAATCGGACCATCCGATCTTCCTTACGTGACTGGTACACCGTTCCAACTGGATGACCGGCAATGAATTTCAATTCGAATTCATTCGATGGACAAATTAATTTCTACCACCTTTTCGTTTACTTTAGACTACGAATTTATCTGAACAGATTCGGACAATTATTCTGAACCCACTACTGCTTATGCGTGAGTTCCCTAGCGGAACAATATTCAAAAGTAATTAAAACTGTTTTTATTCCGAAACGCCAAAATTATGTCAGAAGCTAACAGCATTAATATCAGACCGAGCACTGAACAAATGAGGCCAAAGAAAATGATAGATTTATTATTATTTTTGAATATTGTTCCGCTAGGGAACTCACGCATAAGCAGTAGTGGGTTCAGAATAATTGTCCGAATCTGTACGCTTATTTTATATTTATTTTATCTATACTAGAGTACGTGGGTGTTAAATTGAAAGTCGTACGAAACTCCAGCACCGATTGATCATTATATTTGTCGGTTTTATTGACTTTGCGGAATCCAGGGTCGAACGAATCGTAGGCGGATCAACTCGCCCGAGCAGAATTATTACATCCTGTAACAAGGACACCGGGTTCCCCTTCGGCACGGCTATCATTCATGTTATTATGGGTTAAGGGGGTGTAGCTACGATTCTAATCCACGCGCGCATCCCGCTGCATTTTATTAACGTATTTACCGAATCCCTCGGAATACTTGGCGAAAGTATCGGTATTATCGGTTGTTCGTCCCGATCATCACGAAGCGACAAAGCTTTAAGTCTTTGCTTTTATAGTATCGATGAATTATGCAACGAATCAGTGCCCCCTCGCTGCATTCTATTTCATCAGGGTTACAACACTTCTCGTTCTACATAATCCTTGATTTACTTGATCGCAGGATTTCATTTCGAGGTTCTTCGTTATAAAAATATGCACGGTTTCGTTACGCGCGCACGCAGTATTCTAATGGACGCACAGTCTTCGGGCTCTATTCTTAGCCGGCTCGTTGAGCGACGGTTTAAACAGACGCGCTTTCAATCGTTCGTAATTAATAGCTCGTCCCGGCTCGTGACATATCAATCGGGTGGCAGGGTCGCGCTATTATCAAGTCCCTAGTAAGGGTTGCTCTTTCTCCCGTGCGCGTCGAGTTCGGTGGCGTCGGATTAGCTTCCAGCTAGTTATGATTAGAGGAGACAGTTGGCCCCTGGCCGGACTACTTCATATTCCAATACTCATCGTCGCGGGGCCCTGTGTGCGTGAAACGGGGGGGGTTCCGCCGCCGGGGCGATAATATGCACTGACAGCCGCGCACCCTCTCTAAAGAGAGAGAGAGAGTGGGGACACTTTGTGCAGGGAAGGGTGCCGTAGGAGAAAAGAAAAACATATACGGCAACCCGATAGAATGAGCATCGCATGCGCCGACGCTTGTACCCTCGCCCATCCCGGGCTTCCAGAATTACCCACTGATGTTATAATCCTCTCGTGTTACGCCGTCGCACATGCTGTCCTGTAAGCAATACATTGTTTTCCTTCGCTTTTTCAACGTAACATCCCTCTGCCCCCGCGGACTATCCATATGCACACTTGGCAGCCGCGTACGAGAGGAGCCACGGTGTCCTCTGTAACACTGATCGCTCTCTCAGACAGCTCTTTGTCCGGTCGGCGCGGGATTGACGAGCGATTGACGCGTCCGACGAACGCGTTGCCAAGTGGCGGTGACAGTTGGACTGCGACTTTTGTTTTAGAATCGTCGTCACTTCGGCTGGGGTGCAGATTTTCGAATATGATGAGTCGAATAAAATATGAATTAACCCTGCATGGGCCGAATTTTTATTTTAAATCCCCAAAAATGAACAATTGTAAACCTACATACGCAAAGGAAAAAAATTTTTCCGTTTAAACAATTTGCAATATATTCACTATGCGATTTTCAGGTAACAACAACCTATAATGCTTGCATCTGTGTATAAGAGCTTAAACTACCGATAAGTTAAAATGTGACCTGAAAATTACACGGTCCCATAAAGGGTTAATACGTTTAGCGTGATTGCAATTGTCTTATGAACTTGTGCATTTTGTATAATTGCAGATACTTGGTGGCTGGCGGTATGGTTGATCGCCTTTATCGTCACAGCCGCGCTCTTGTTGAAACCGACTTCTTCCTCGATCAAGATCACGAATCACCAGTTCTATCATCCTCATACGATCTCCTTTACCGTATCTGTTGTCACTTAAAAAAATCTACCGATCAAGAAGCCACTGCTCACGAGGGTAACAACAATGTTGAGCAAACGAACGTTGAGTCGCATCTCCTGTCTACCTTGTCCTCGACCGAAGCCGCGGGCGCGATAGGTGCACTTTACGCTGCAGTCGCGTTGCCGTCAACCTTGCAGAATCAAAAGGGGTCCTCGCCCACACCTAATCAGACCACGGTCTCGCAACCTACTAGGATTCTGATCGTTCGTGGCCTCAGGCTACTCAAATCGATCGCTGGATTGAACCTTCAGAAATTACAGGTAAGACATTTTATTCGCGATGTAATTGAACTACGGATTTTTATGCTTAGAGAAACATCAATTACAAAATGAATTTCGGCTACAGATGTACCCATCGTCACAGTAATAGAACCTGTACATTTACAATTGATTCTAAATATATAATCCGAAATATGAATATTTAATCCGAGAGCTCGACGCTCGGTTGAAGTATAATTGGAATTCGACGCTTCCTAAAATAATTTTGCAAATAATAGAATAATCGGGATCTTATCTAAATTATTGGGTTGATCACCGTAGAACGCGCAATAGAAATATATCGTGTATCACAGGGGTCTGTCGAGATAGAAAAGCCCTCCCGTGAAGTCTGCAGTGATCAAACCACGAATTGAATTGAAAGCTCGCGCCCCCGTCCACAAAAACCATAAGGGCTATCCCGTGTCCCGCAGGAGTGCCCGTTGAGTCTCATGGGGCACCGCCTCGATTATCCTTGCGGTACTCGTACTCGCCGTTTGCGAAGAACCAACGTTTATTATCCATTCTCTTTGACTCTCTACCAGACTAGTTGTCCGCTCTGTTCTTTAGCGCTCCGCCTCTGCGCTTTGTACAGATTTCTGATTCAGCATTGTTAAATAGAGTCGAATGTTTAAAAACTATTATCATATCCCTAGGTCTATACGAATCAATATGTAAATCTTGATATTTCAATCGTGAGATAATCTTCGGGTTGAGTCTCATTCATTTGGTTATCAGTGATCAAATAGATAACACAGTCAGTTCAACATGCAATTCGCTTAAATTCATATTCTTATCTATTTTGAAATCGGGAACTTTGATTTCAGAATCTCTTGGGCGCGGAGGGTACTAGTTTGCAATGGCGGCTGATAGCTAGTCATGTGATAACCCGATTATCACGAGATCCAATATCGCACAAACCGGAAATTGGATCTGCACAGAACACGAGCGGTACTTACATCCTGTCGGAGCTGTTCCAGGTTCTCGGATACTTTGCCGTTAACAATCCGGAGAATCAGGTAAGTGGATCATTCATGTTTTTTAATCCCCTACCTCTACAGTCTCTAATCTCACTTGCCTCGTGCTCGCATTCTTTTATACGAAAAATTAATATCAATGTTAAGTATTTGACAAAATGAATTTTACGTTTAGGATGATCATATGAACTTTATTATTTTTAAAGTCGATCGTTTCTCTTTGAGGCGGTGATTGATAGGATGTACAGATCGATTAAACGGGAATTCAGATAGCGAGTTAAAGGTTAAAAGCGTTTTTCCGGTTTCCCCATGTCGGGTGTACTTTCGGGCGGGTCTCCTTAAAAAAGCCGGTCGAAAGACGAATGCGCTCTGTCGTCGGTGCACTCAACGCGATGCAACGCGCACGGATTGATGCACCCTACGCGGCTGCACGCGGCCCTGACGTATGGAATGGAACCGAGTAAATATATCTTAACTGCATTCGGCCGTATATTGATGGGAGGTCCGCTGAGTGTGTTGTGTCTAACAGCATCTTCCTTCTTCGCCACAAGATGCGCCCTGCATCTCGCGGCGAAATATACCGGGTGAACTGATAGGAAGGCAGCTGTGTCTTACGTTTTCACGAATTAAATTTGTCTCTTCGCACCGTCCCCCAACGAAAAGTTTTTAAACAAGGCAATAATGTTAGATAGTTTGTATCGGAATGTTTTGCGAAAGCATTTAAAACAATGCTGGACATCGAAATGTGTTCGGGATATCAAGAGTTTCGTCAATCGATAAATCCTGGCTCTGAAATTTATTGAGAGTAGTAGATTTGTTGCCTCGATCAAGTTTCTGCTACGTAAACAGTACTTGTGTTCTGTTCTCCATCGAATATATTCGTTTCTGAGGTTCGGAATGATATATGTATTGGAGAATTCGTCAATTGACTTTATTTTCTCAATTTTTCATTAATCTATGCCTTTCAGATTTAAAAGTGGTCGCTGTTTCGTTTTACAATTCAAATTAATGAGAGTTCAAAATCAATTTAAATTTAAATAACAGAATTAGAATTACATTTTTATAATCACTTTTCATATTGTGTCGTCAGATAAATAGAACACTGTCACTGGATTCCTCGTGAATATTCTTGCGACTCGAGCGATTTATTTCTGCCCGATTCAACAGCTTTGTTGTTACGTTCGTGGACATACGACAAACATGCATATTTAACTCTCAGACCTATTTAGAGCAGCGTTGTCAGTAGACGGTCATTCAAACAGTTAGGACCAAATCTGCACCTCTGAGTTTCCATGCACTTTATTTCCAGATCTCTCGCTTCGAATCCTGTTACAATATGCACACGTACGTGTTGCCGTCCGATTATACTTTTAAAACAAAAACTGTTGTTTTTTAATTGCGCGAGCTGAACCCCTGTCAACTAGTTCTGTTATTTGCATATGAATGAGCTTTTTCAGAAAAGTAAACACAGGTCACGTGCGTCTCGTTTCAATTGAAAAAGTACCGCGCAAGTGACGAGAGAAGCTGCAGTGCGATTAACCGAAGCTTATTAGCACTCGAATTCATTAGAATAATTAAAATACCCGTTTATTACAATCGTAACGATATAAAACGTGTGCGGTAACATATTTTTCGTTCGTAAAAATACTTTCTTTAAAAATAACGATTGTTATTATAAATTTGATCGAGTTTTGATGTAACGGAATCTGTACTCCGTTTTCCCCGTGAGCTCACCGAGACATTCCCGGTGAGGGGAACGTATGTGAAAATATCCGACGGTCTGGCGCCTTCGGAGAATGTCGCGACGTCCTTCCTTTCTGCGCGACTATCAAGCCTCATTTTTCGAGATATCGGACCCTCAGGTTCGGATGCATTCGATATCGAAAAGAAACCTGAGATTAGCTCCGGTACATATGTAGTATAATACTCTTCGAGAGCTTCGATGCCACATTGCCCATCGTTAGCCTAATTGTTCTGCTTTCTGGCCTCCTCTTTGAGATATCGGTTAAGAATGCGGCGATAGGATTCGGGGAAAGAATTTCGAATAGATAATTAGGGGCTGAATTTTTCTCTCACAGTTCGCCGAGTTCCTTAAATATTTTAATAGAATTTCGAAATAGCCATCAGGACGGTATGTTATTTTAGTTAACTGCAAATGTTTCGCATTAAATCATTTTGATCCCCCCGGCCATTTGCTCGATCTTCTTACTTGAATATTTCGCGATATACTCTCCGTAAGACTTAGACCGGATTCACCTGATCAAAGTGCAACCGAGTTTCTTTACGCTTGACGAGTCGTTTATGCCTCACTGAAAGGTACGACAAGCAATGAGGGTAGCACTAGCTGTGTAGGTAGAGAAATAAGAATTCGTGATGTGGGTACTTCCTGCTGGAGACTTTTCCACAGGTGCAGTTACGTACTCCGAAGACACTTGTTGAACCGCAGATGCGCATTTCCTTGTCTCCTATGAATTTGTTACGTTCCGCCACCTGGATCGTACTTATATCTTCCCACGTTCTTTAGAAAAATTAATGGGCCGCTCACCTACCTACCTGTGCCAATTAATTCTGTTACCCCGGTCTAATGACACCGAACCTGCCGGTCAGACATTTCATGTGGGTACTTTGCAAATTAAAATAAAAATCTCCATCGACCATATCCATATGCAATATAGAAAAAAATTTGTAACGAGATATCATTTTTTTTTACATCTACACTTTCGAATGTCACGAAATATGTTGCAAACGGTTTATGATATTAAAACGTATCACCTTTTCTGAAATGATGTATCTCGACACGAGGCGTGAAATATGTGAAAAACCGAGTTAAACATGGCAAAGGTAAAAGTTGCATGGAAATTAAATGTGTGTTTTATTAAAATCGGTTTTAGTTGGTGCTGCAGTCAGCCGGAGCTGGTCCGAGCGTGCTTCAGCAACTTTGTACCCTGCCGTTCCCGTTTTACGGCGCGCCGGGATTAACGTCGTACATTTTTCCGACGCTTTTGGCGGCCACGCATCAGAATCCGGAGGCAACGGCGATCCTGTCCTGCGAGCTATCTTATCAGGTGAGTTCACCATTTTATGTATCCTACCTCTCGTCCAATAATCATTTTCACGACGAATTTATACAATTTTATTTTTATGTGCATTTCATTGCGCTTTAATAATGAAAATTGGAAAATACGCGCGTATGTTAAAAAAAAATTTCATCTGTGACATAATACGAGATCAAATTCCGCGCTATCTGCTAATAATTTCTCAATGTTTTCTAAAGATGTTTTTTAAAGTCATATTAATGAATGTAATTACACTTGAGAGCATAGTACTCGCATCGATCCACGATATTTGTTAATTTTCCTGGTGTGTCATTAACCCGTTCGTTCGGTAAGTGAAATGGGAAATAACATAGATATTTCGCAGCTGCTGGAGGAGTACAGAAACTCGGACGATGGTAAGCTGAATCCGTTGGTTCGTTTGCTGAAGGACTCGACCGGTCCGTAGCCTTAAGGGTTCGATTAGCTCATTTAAGTTTCTTCGTTACACGCGATCGTCATTGTAGATGTCCGTTACCTGCAGGATCGTTATTTCTATTTAGTTCGTACGAGCTCGGGTAATAGTCGATGGGAAATTGTTATTAGGTACGTCCATCGTTGATTTTATCTACCTTGGTGTCTCGAGGCTGGCACTCGACGATCGTCTGATAGTCAAATTTAAACGAATTAGACAAGATTTAGAGACGAAAATGGAATAAATTTTTAGCGAATCGATCGAAGGGTTTTTGCAGAAAATAAGGATTAGATACATAGGATGCTCCTTTTTGTTCTAACTCTTGAATCTCACGTTTCCCGATTAGATTGCTGTGTTTCTTTCAATTCTATACTCATGCTTCAAGTTTATCTAATTAAAACACTTCTGAAATCTTTCTACGCAACTTTCTTATTCTTCTCGAGTAATTTCCATCTCAACTTTATGCTATTCTTGTATTTGCTTTTATGTCTGTTTGTACTTATGACTTTGCGCGTTACACGCATCGAACTCACTACAGGGTTTCTTCAATCAGCTTAAATTCGAATTCTCGTTTCGAATTTTACGTAAATCAGGCAGCCAGTTGTTCTATCCACTTTGCTTCTCTTCGAATCATTCAATTTTTCTAGTCATCTAGATATGGCTCTAGTCTTAGGGGTTCGCTTTACGAATATGAGATTTTTTAGCTGCATTTTTTTTGTAACTGTGATTATTTATTAAATCGCAGGTATGAGAAGATTAATTAAATTTTTCTTATGCCTCTAAATAAGAAGCGTAAGATATAAGCGAAGAAGAGAAAAATTGTAATGTGAATCTTTCGATGCAGCTACGTCAGCTGGAGAAACTCTATTTTTATAAAAATTTCTATTACCTTAGAAATGAATTAAGATCTGAGACTTATTTAACGGATATCGGATCCAATTTCTGTGATAGCGAGTGGAATATAATATAAATGTAATGAGAAGATAAAAATTGACTGAGCTTTCGATCATTTTTGTTTTATTATCTCTCTCTAACGAATATGAAGATATTAGATCGTTTCTGTACAAAAACTCTTCGGTTCTGTTGGAATCTCTTGATGGACGCACGTAAGGAAACAATTTTCGCGGATACTTGAGAGACATCGAACACTATTACCAGCCGTTCGGTAAACGTAACTGACATTAGCCGTACGTATTAAGAGCGAGGGCTGCTCGCTATCTCCTCGTGTAATCATTCGCTACCTTGCCGAAGATGCAAAACTTGACAAGTCCGTTTCGCTTAATGAAACGTGCACTTTACTCGTGAAAAAACGAACTTCCGCTCGGCGAGATCTCATTAAAACGGATCGCGAAGTAAACAACATCGCGTCTGAAACGTTCGACGCGTCATCATTAATTGTGAAAATAAAAAAATTACATATTGAAGATCACGGATCAAACGGAAATTCCGTAAAAAAATCGGCGTCGATAGAATTGATGAAGTTTATTGAAACGGGCTTGCTCGCTTTTGAATCTAGTCGGATCGGCATTTCGCAGAGCTTTACAACTTTTCACAATCACGTTTGTACGTTCGGTAGACTCTTCCTCGTTCTACGCGTGCCAATATTAACTCGTGCAAACGGACGTATCTTTCGAGCGGGCCTTTCTACCCGTTGTGCAATGTTCGAGTTGTGACTATTTAGATACTATTTAGTATACTTCTGTGCGTGTATGTGTGGAACCACGTGAACCGAGACAGCGGACTTTGTAATTATGTAAAATGCGTGAGACATGGATACGATGTAATATACGAAACAATCGATATACTTAACTCAACAAGTTAAGTTTATCATTCGATCTTCATTCGTGAAATCGAATTAACTGTTTTTTTTTCGTATAAAAAGTTAGACTTGCACCTCTTTCTTCCTAGTTCGTTGAAAGTTTCTTCAAAAGTGGTGTCAGAGTTTCACGAGAATCTATTTTTCGCATTAATTATTTATTGGCAACTGTTTCTTTTGCCGCAGTCAACGCGCGGATGCGTGTGAATTATTAATCAAGGTGAATGAATAAAAAGATTTATTAGGATGAAATATAATTTAATTGGAATTTGGCAACACGTTCAGTGCCACAATCAACTGTTTTTTTTCTCCTTATTTTTATTTCTGAGCTTTACTCGTTTTTGTTGGTTTAACCTTTACATATTTTATTGATAATTATTCTATTTATTTTTAATCGTAACTTCAATACTTAATATATTGTTAATTTTTAATACGTAGGTGATTTTGAATACGTTATATTATTTTCAAATAGAAAAACAGATTTCTGATATTTTTATTTTTATTGTACGTTTACCTTAGCTTACTCGAGATGGACAAACAAGTTTTTATCGGTATAATGCAGAGCCTGCATCCCAGAAACAAGAAATTGAAACTTGTTGTTCGTAAATGATCTTATAATAAGTTATTTTGTAAGTATTGAGGCCCTGAACGAGTTGCGAGGAAAGTATTTATCAATATCATAGAGAGGAAATATCCTTCGTATAAAGATATTTATTTGATAATGATATGGATTTATCGTGGTGCAATGTATATGATTATATTTATTTCTGATCGAAGGATCACGTATATGAGTGCATACATTATTATACTTAAAGCGGTACAGGTTTTCGTGGCTGCAGCGAGCGCACCCGTGCAATGTCCTGCCAATGCAATTAATGTTCAAGTATTATACATATACTATACTTAGCGAATATTTAACGGCGTGACGAAAAAAAAAAATCGGGATCGCCTAGGCTAATGCTTTAATGTCATTTTCACTGTGCGAAATTTTCTCGTTCGACGGCCAAGCTTCGAACGTGAAATCAGATTCCGAAAGAGAATTTTGTAATCGTGATTTTATCGTCTCAGCTGCAATCAATTTTAGATAATAATTAATAATCTCCGCGGCGATCGAACGATGAAGGTTTCGCACGCGATTTTAATTTAGAAATAATAATACCGCAATAAATCAAGCAAGCTTGTAAAGCTAAGAGTAGGACCAATTTTCGTGCCGGAAACATGCGATAAGTGTTATTTGCGATTGAAAATAGTAAAACTGTTAGAGAGACGCGGGCTGCGTGTACTCGTTAACTATAAGCGACTGTTTTTTAAGTTCAAATACATTTCGGGATATACATATGTATACCAATATTTTCTCTCTTCCATTTAACTTGACACAGTTTCGCAACTAGCTGGCGTAATGCTAAATTTACTATTTTCGCTCTCAAATATCGACGTCTATATTAAACGAGAATAGGAGAAATAAAATTGACATTATTTTGTCATCGAAGAGCTAACGATTAGGGGTGATACACGAACATCGACTGATACTCGGAATCACCGATCTTAGTAATAATCGTGCTGATCTCGTCCCGTTTGCGATGTCTGTAAAAAGAATGTGCTTCTCGACGGAAACTAATAATAATTTCTCAGATCCCGCGTGCACAGTACTGAGTACGGTAAGTAATAAGTACGTTCGTTGCGCACGTGTCCGTTAGTTTCGTCGATCGAAATACTATACATAGAGTTCCGCGACAGGTCCATAATTTTTAACTCGTTCGCTTCGACGAATTCTTGATTGGCAATCGTTGATCGATCGAGGATAGTCGGGCATAGAGCTTTGTACGTTCGCTAGAGGTAGTGACGGAACTTAAACCAATAAATTTTGACAAGAAACCGTCGCCGTCTGTTTTGGAACATCATTTACCCGCTTCGGCCAACGGTAATTCCCAAGAGAGCGTTTCAACGTAAAACGCGTAAAGGGAATGAAAATTATACGGCACGCGCGAAAGAACTATCGCGGAGGAGGCGTGTATTATAAAGAGCGGGCGAGCGTGGTAATTTCGTTGAATCGCGTCACAACAATTGACCATTTTCAAACGTTCCCACAATTTGCCAATCCAGAAAAGACCTAACCATTAATCTTCCCCGTGTCATTGAATCGCAATCATGTTACGAGTCTTCGATTTCCCTGTCAAAACGTAATTGCCACCCTGTCACTCTGTTGGGACTCACCAAAGGATGTCGCCTTAATAGAGGAGGAAGCCGAGAGCTCGCATTGGCAGGTTCAATCGTGGCCGTATCCTGTTTTGAACTTTATTTTATACGCAAAATTTATTTATAATTCGTCAGTTGAAATTAACATTTATTTCTAGTACCAAAAATGAAACATGATTGAAAACGTCGAAAGATAAGTGATGAAACTGATTTCCAAAGATATCCTCGGCTATTTTATGTGCAGAATTTATTTGTAATTCGCGAGTTGAAATTAACATTTATTTCTACTACCAAAAATGAAACATGAAAACGTCGGATGATCAGGATGTAAAAAAAAATGATGTTAATGCGATAAAAAAGCGAAGAAACTGATTTCTGAAGGTATCGTCGGCTTGTTTCATTTTTAAATCGAACGTTACGTAAAAATGTACTTATAATGAAAACTCGACGCGGCAGCGGCGTCCTGCCGTCGGGAAAACGGTGACGCCTGCACTCGGAACGGGCCACGAATGACGTATGAAGTGCATAGGGTAATCTTTTTTCCGGAACGTTTTAGCGCGGCGGGGCCACAGCTTTTTCCTTTTCGTAATCTATAGGCGCACTTAATACAGCTGCTCGTCCGAGCGACTACCCCTCTCGTTTCTCGCGCTTCCTTCGCCGGCTCTGTCTCTCATGCAAGAGTGGAAGAGCGAGAACCGTCAGCTTCCACTTAGCTGGACCGTACAATATATCACGCGCGGTTGCTTTTACCCCGTGAATTGTGGCGCCGCGTTTCGCGCGCCGCTACCACGTGCACCGTTACTGCTTTTGTCGCTGCCGGCTTCTTTCTTTGAACCAAGCGCGACGAGTTGATCGACAATATTATACGTCCTCCCGCGAGCCAAGTTTCGTCGCCCGATAGAGTTTATTAACACTATGCCGTCCGCACGTCTAATCTACATTTTTCCGTGTCACGCCGGCAGAACTGACTTACATAATTTCGCTTATCACCGGCGGTTCTCCGAGGTTCTCGTTTACTAATCTTATTATCAATTCCCATGTCTCAATCCTGTCCCTCTATTTTCTCGAAATTCTGAGGATATACATATGCAAATAAGAGTACATCATTTCTTTGCATTACATGTTCATCTATTTATTTACTGCGTGGCACCAACCTGGAGCCAAGAGACGTCATAGTGTTAATCATTCTTGCGGTTAGATTTTTGAAAATTGATACTTTTTATTGAACATCGCAGGGAAAAAATTGAGGAGGATGGGCTAACGAGCAAAAGTAGTAACTGCTCGTTTCCGTCTGTCACGCTCACGCGCAATCACTGTACCACCGGCCAGCATAACTCGTACGGCGCGGCCACTAATTGCCCGAAGAATAGCGTGGAATGAATTAAACGAACTGACAAAACGTAGCTTCTACGGGCATTCNCAACGTGGAGCCATTGGACGTCGTACTGTTCATTAACGAATTATTTTTAATTATTGTAAGTATAAATCGAGATCACTGCTTGCTTGTTCTTTAAGCAAACGAATGGAAACTTCGCTGGAGAAAGAAGCAATTACGGTGTAAAGCAGTATCGATCGAGATAGTTGCATTCCAGGCGATCGGTTCGCGTTGTTCAAACGGATTCAAGAGGATGGTATACGGAAAGAAAAATCGAGGGCGAAGAAGGAGTCCGACAGCTCGATCCTTAGAAGAGAATGAGACAGGGAGAGAAAGAGAGAGAGAGAGAGAGAATCGAGGAGAATGGGGGCAATTTGGTTACCTGGCGGGCGGACTGTTTCAGGTCGGGTGTCGATCGATGTTCATCCACGTAAAAGGGTGGGCGGCGGTGTACGAGGGAGCGGATGGTTAAAGGATAGTGGTCGGGGTTGTAATAAGCGTAATGGATATAGCGGACCTGCACGCATGCCCTCGCCTTGCGACGCGGCCGGGGCGGTGTGTTCACGCAGCAAAGGGTTGCTTCCTATAATCGTGAGAACGCCCAACCCCAGCCCCTCGCGAACGGCCGGGGTTCCTATTCCTTTCGCTGTCCAGCGCCGCGGCGTTATTTTCATTATGCCTCTCGTTTTATTTCGATCTGCCGATGCAAAAAGGGATAAACGATTGAGGGGGGGCGCGTCGCTGGGTTTTGGGATGAGCGAGGATTAAATAGAGCGTGGCAAGAATATCAGAGAGCCGGAAATCGAGTATAAGTCGAAAGAAGCTTCGTCTCGTATTAGTTTTATTAACGACGACAGAACTAAGGATAGGTTTCGTGTCAGTATTCTTATTCGCTCTCTTGATTGTAAGTGAATATCTGACGATAGCCAGAGAATGCTTTTAAGACTTCCTTTGAATTTTAAAAGACTCGCGATTCCCGTGTAGGGCTTGTCGCAATCGGATGCAGAACCGAGAAATAGAGGAAGCCACGATTGGGTTGGCGATTGGTTTCCGGTGAAAAGGAGACCGGGAGTTGACTAACTCGATGTAGCGGTCCGCTGGGTCACCGGAAGCTTTTATTGTTTTACAAGTTTACCACGCGAGAGGGATCCAAGGCTGACCCCGTAGGTAATTCGTTTGCCGGAGTTGTACCTGGTTAGCAGCAGATCACTTTGTCGTACGATCAACTATTCCTCGAGCGAGGAGAAAGAGCCTCGAATATGATACCGATTCGAAACGACATAAACATATTTTTGCGTGGTGTTCGAATTTTTATAGATTTCCGTTCGCATGAAGTTCGACACCGAATCGCAATAAATTCGTTTGAGCATGTCGAAGGAAGGATCGATTCATGGGCCTTTCGCTCTCGTTCGGTGCCCCGTGCAACGTTACATACAAAAGCGAGAAGGGCGTGTTTGGTGTTTCCGTTTCTATGGACGCTTGACCTATTGTCTCAGAGGTTTAATTTTTGGCCCCAACCACGGTCTCCTTTCCCTCCCGCGTTTCGGGTTCCTCCCACGTCATCGGGAGTCCTTCGACCGGGAGTTATTCACTGAAACTCGTGCGCGCGACAATACGTCGTTTCTCGTTGTGGGACGAAGCCGATGGCACAATGCGACAGCAATCAGTAGTCGCGCCCCTGTCAGCGGGGTCCCTCTGTCTCCTTTCGTCCATACGAGCCTTTCGCCTCAACTCCTTTTACCCGATGCCCACCTTTTTTTTCTCATTTTCTTACTCGTTTTTTTTTCCGCTTCTTTTCATTCAGAGTCCATGGAACACGTTGCTCAATGGGACAGACAGGGGGTAGATAAGGATAATATCTCCCTCTCTCTCTCTCGATCTCTTCCCATTTCCCTCGATTCGCAGCGGGAGTCGCCGTGATTTCACGAGTCAATGTCGGGATAAGAGATTGCTGAAGTAGACTGGACCATGGATGCATGATGAGAAATATTTGAAATCGACGAAATATTCGGCTATCTCGCGGTCGATTCGTCTGGTAGAGAAATGATAAATCTCGTAACAGCGGCGTGAAAGTCGACGGCGTTTAACGAAAACAAAAGTCGCCCTTTTCGACAAAAATACAAGAGGGTAAACGACTCGCAGCGAAAATTTGACGGTACCGTTGTAATGGTAGGTACGGGGGAGACAGGGTGGCATGTTTGCCCGGTCCGATGGATGGATGGACGCTTTGCTTACGCAGGGAACGACGCACTGGGTAAACAACGATTGGGTTTCCTCTTCGACCTCGTCCTCCTCCGAGCCAGACCTTCTACTACACGATAGGATCCTGTATCCGGTTCGTCGAGGAAAGGGTGTTCTCCGCAGTTAGCAGAACGATCCGATTTCGGGGGAGAAATACGGAATCGACGGGCCCGTCTCCCTTTTCTCTCCCACGCTATCCCATTGAAAATTATCTCTTCCTGCCCGCGATGCTCAGAGATGGACACTGCATCCGGAGGATACTAGTAACTGCTGCGACGCATAGAATCTCTTGCTCTCGTTTGATTCAATTCCGTGATTTGATACATTTTTGAAGAGGGCGAAGTTTTAATCATCGATGAACGATTCGTGCATCGCTTCGCTTACATTACTGCGAGGCGAGGAGGAAGTTCGAAAAGAAAAACAGGAGCCACCCTTCTTTTCGTCCTCCACCCTCCAGGAAGTATTTCTTCCGAGTCAGTGGGCCAAGACGACCGGCGAACAGGTCGCATCTGAATTTTTTCACTTTCATTCACGCTTCCCCGTTCCATCCGATTATGCACGACCACGAATCTCTGCTCGATAACGACCATTATTCCGGCTCGATGGCTCGCTTCATCATCACGATTTCAAGCAATTTCTGCAGATCTTTTAGAAATTTCTTTAGAGTACATACTCTGTTGCTCAGATAATGCAAACTTCACGTAATCCGATATCATCCGAAAAAGTAATTATATTTCATTAAGTGCTGATATGATATTCGTTTCCCTGAAAGATCGCGTGGATTAATTGATCAATTCGATGCTGTCGCGTTGTGACTCATTAAAACATCGTTGGGGAATCAGGTGCGCGAAGGATTCAGCAACAATGGAACGTCTCGAGCGCGAAGTCTTCGAGTTTAAAATGGGAGGACTCCCTTCCCATTCTCGCAGGAAGTATTTCTTCCGAGTCGGTGATCCGGAGCGGAAATGAAAATTTCACATCTGAATTTTTTTTTACCAGACGTCCCATTCGAAGGGGGTACGTAGAAGGACAATGGGAAAGCCAGCCCGTGTCACCCTTGCGTTAATTCCTGGCGGAGTGTTCACTTCCCCAAGCCCCCTGTCCCTCCTTCGCCATCTCGTCCATCTCCATTATAGCGACTTCTTCTCGGGCTCGGGTACATATCCGGTGACCCGGTTTAAAGGTCCAATCGGTTAATTGATAATTTCTAAATAAACGCTACGTCCTCTCGCTGCTATTCGACTCTTATGACGGTTCTTCGACAATTCAAAAATTATTAAATAGATACATAGAAAGCATCTTCGTTCAGTTTTCAATTGTAACTGTTACCTGCCGATAACCAAAATTTCTCTCGGCACTATTCGCAGAGTGACAGGCAGCTAAAATCTTTCTTTACTTTATTCTAAATTAAACTGTACATCCTTATGCACTTCCGCATCGACCCTTCAATTATATCATTTATATTATTGGATTCTTGTGTTAAATGCGTGAAAATATTTTTCGCTCTTAATTCGTTTCTGCGATAATCCTAATTCTGGACGAACAGAATAACGAAGGGTTGGAGTTAGTGAAAATCGGTGGACTGGTGTCCTCAAATCCCATCGGTTGAGTTCATCCGGGTGGCGTCTCCACTGGAGCGTCTGTCATCCCACTCGCGATGATACCCCTAAATAGCAACCCCCATCGAGACAATCAATCAGCTGGTCACTGGACCTTGACTGTGTCCACATTGCGCTTTCTGCGCGGCCCCCTCCCTCGTTCCCTCTCCCGGCCTCGCAATAATGGGCGTGAAGACTCATTCGATTTCTCTCTGTCTTTTTCGTCGTGCTTTACAGTATAACAGCCGGATCGGGCGAGTAGACGTCATGGACTGGTAGATGGGGCGCGAGCCTATGAAATAAAATAACACGTAGCTATGAATGGATCGCCGCATCTGCGATTTTCGACACTTCGCTCGTTGGTCATCGGAACCGCTACTTTTTCCTACCCCCTGTCGCGTTGATCCTCGTTAGCGAACCGTACCCCAGGTATCCTGCGAACAATTTTTTAAATTCGCTACGCCCGCAGCTCTCAATTAAACTGCCGTCGAAAATTATGTTGTCCAGCTCCTCCGTTACATTTCCGTTTCTCGCATCCGACGTCTAAATCCTGTTACTATTATCACTGTTAACCCTTTGACTGCTACGGGCGCATACATGCGTCCGGCACA